>SNQJ01S0064427.1:8045-38052 GCA_010110895.2 Picea sitchensis
GGGCCTTAGCAAAACTTGATTAACAATGAGTTCTAAATTGAATGGATGAGAGTCAACCAGATTAGGTAGGTTGATGGGGACATCATGGAAAGAAAGACTTACCAGCAGCACACTGGATGAATTTATATTCTTCTCAGAACCTGAACAGAACTCGGGGCCTTAGCAAAACTTGATTAACAATGAGTTATAAATCGAATGGATTGGATCGGCCAGATTAGGTAGGTTGATGGGTAGATTCTACAAAATGGAAAGAAAGACTTACCAGCAGCACAGCATAGATGGGAATGACTCCAACTAGAAATGCACATACTTCTATTCATTACATAGTCCAAACGCTCAAAATGAGTTGAATTTCAATTCATGGTAAGCAGATCTGCACTTCTTGCTAACAAACCCTAACTGTTCATACTGAGAATTCTGTACTGTCTACTTCACTACATTATAGAAAAATCAGAACAGCCAACTGAATGATACGAACTCTGCATAAAACAGTTCTGGAACTTTATGAACAGGAAAACTCCCTCAAAGCACACAAAACTCTGTATACTCAGCAATAAAGGATTACATTACTTACTAATCACTAGCTCAAAAAGCCAATAATTCACTCACCCACTCTGCCTCGTTTTATAGATGAAGAAGGTTGTGGTTACAATTGACTAAATCAAACCATAATCCTATATAGGGAATTGCACCTTCCTGCATGAGAGAGAAAGCCTACAATAGAACACGCAGGTTCTAAATCTTAACCCGACTCAAACTCTGTATATTACTCAATGATACTAACTATGTATATTACTCAGCAATAAAGGATTACATTACTTACTAATCACTAGCTCAAAAAACCAATAATTCACTCACTCTACCATCTTTTATAGATGAAGAAGGATGTGGTTATAATTGACTAAATCAGATTGACCAGCAGAGCCCGCAAGGTCCCTCCTACTCATGATTGCATCACCATTCATCACCAGCAGAAGAGCAACGTCCACTACATCGGTTTGGTCCAAAAGGACAGCAGGTCTTGCTTCATGAGGTAACAAGTCCAGTCTCGTGGTAAGTGTCAATTTAATATTTGAAGCATTTGAACATGTTGCAAAGAATCATTTCTTGATTATGGAATGTTTGCTTGGAAATTAAACCTTTTTCCTAGTTTCACCTTGGTGGGTGGCATGGTTTCCTAGTAAGTAGGTCACCCTCGGGAAAAGGGTTGCTATTGGGTGGTTCTTTGAAGGTTTATCGTACCATTCCTGCTCATACTTATCACTTTCCACAATTCTTCCCCTTTTGTTTCCTCATCTTTTGGGATTTTGGGCTCATTGGCCCCAAGAAGGGCTTGTACCTCATTTCATGGGAAGAAGGGGCTAAAGGCCCAGAGGTGTTGTAGCTGGAAAAAGTTAAAATCCAATAATTATCCTTCCAGATGCTCGCCTTAAGGTCCTGAGAGCAATGAAAAGCTACTCCATAAAAATCAAGGACCTTCTAGAACATATAATTAATAAGTGTCATGCTTGTTGGGGAATGCATTTTGCGGTGTCCTTTACTTTCCATTGCATATGGCACTAAATGTGTTCCTAACTCCAAGTGGCATTGCGGTGCTCTTTGCTTTCCATTGCACATAGCACTCAATGTTTGAACCATAATAAATTAAAGACACGGGCTTGGAAAAATGTTGCATTGCAAACGAAGGATGCAACACACCCTCCACAAAGGCACCCGTAAATGAGACAATACGAACCCTTGATTTGTCAAGAACCCCATGCCCAAAAGTCTTTCCCCAATCCACCTCATACTCATCACATGACCTAGATAGCGCCCCCTTGGGAAACATTCCTTGACTTGAGAATTGGCTTACCCAATAGGGCACCATGACACCACTCGCATACCTAAATTAGGAAAAACTTATAAGGTCTTTGAGCATTTGTCTAGTTTGAAAAGGGGGGTTTGATGCAAATGTTTGGGTGGTTCTTGTATTAAATGTGGCTTACTTTGCATGATACTTGTGACTTGTGGACCCTTGGAGGGTGTACTTGTTTGTATTTGCAGGACCTTGCCCACAAGAAGGACGTTGGACCCCACATGAAGAAGACCATGGATAATGAACGTTGTACCTAGAGGACAAAGGACGTTGCCTTTGGAGGCACCTTGGCATCACCAGAGGACGAGGTTGCACCCTTCTCCACGTGGACGTTGGCCTTTGGAGGCCTAGGATGTCGCCTCCTAGCCCTTGACGTCACCTTGGAGGGTTGGGGTTTGATGCATGAGATGGTTCCAGAGGTGGCTTGACAGGAGGAGACCATGGCAGGGCACTTTGAGCATGACACATGGCCTTTGGAGGCCCAACATCTCCCTCACCATGCTTGGCGTTGCACTTGGAGAGCCTACATCAGCCTCTTAGGGTATGATGTCACCCGTCTAGGCTTTTATTTCATGTAAAAAATTAAATTTTGTATCTTGCAAAGGAAAATTTAAGGGGTCGGCCCTCGTATGTAGAGACATGACTTTTCATTGGAGTCTTTTGGATGGATAGGGTTTCCATATAAATATGGCTAGCCAAGATTCATTTTATCATCACAACTTCTCACCTTTTGTGAGAGAACACATCTGAAATTTTCGCCCTTTTAGGGTTATTGGTTCTTTTACCTTATGCGCTATCTCTTGGAGGTCAAGTGTAAATGCTTCTTTGCTGATTTTTCGATGGTATTGCTACAATTAGGGTTTATTCTTGTCATATCTTGGTGAAGTAGGTAAATTTCTACAATTTCATTTCATGTTATTGAATGTTTTATGGTGAATTTTACTTGTTCATATTGAAGATCTTGTTTGGTAAAACCCTAAGAGAGGAGCATAAGTGCTTCCTCCTCTCACAAGGTTAATTTCATCCATAAATTTGTGAAAGAAATCCTACCCTAGACTCCTGATTGTTGACCTAGGTGAAGCTACAAGAAGGGAGAAAAGGTTTCTAGGGCCCAAAAGTGCTTGCACCCTAGAAATTCTCCTCCTCAAGATTCAACCTTTAAGGACTTAATGTGTTAGCACCTTAGAGATTGATTTCTACCTCTTTGTTGCATCTAGATCAAGTTCCAAGACTAGTTGTGTTTGCTGCTGTAAAGACTCCACAGCCCTAAGGCAATAATCATTTAAGCTCTCTTGTGGTGAAAGTGATCAACAAACTCTTTATTCTCAATCTCTCTAGCTAGCTACTAACTTTACAAACACTAACTTGAGCTAATTTGATTGCAAACTTGTTGCTGTTGCAAAAGTTTAATACGGCCATATAAATATTCTCTTACTTGCTGCATACATTGATCTAAAAGTGGCATAAACTTACCAGAAATTGCATATAACAATTGGGTATTAATCTACTGAGTTTATGCTGAATTTCTATTTTCAATTGTTGCATTTCTAAGGCATATTTATTGTTGTTGTTACAAACTTGTACTTGCTGTTATAAACTGTTGCATTGCTGCAATTTTGTACTAGCTATAGCAAATTATCATTGTCTAGTGTCTTATGAGGTTTTGATTGCATGTTTATACTTGGAAATCGATCATATATATGCTATAAGTGTTCTTGTTCCTGGCAGGTACTCAAACAGCTCCATACCTCATCCATTTCAGACCTAGACTTTTCATTAGGTGATCAAGAGAGGGGGTGGTAGGCTTGGCTAACAAACTTGCTACTTTGATCCCTTGCGATCACCGGGGAAGCCTCCTCTGTGGTGGACCTCCTCCATTACTAAAATGAGGGGATTTCTTACTAAGGTGACAGTGGTAGGATATCCTGTAGTTATGCAAGATTTGGTGATCTTGTTTTGGGCTTTGCACAACTACAAATCCTGCAATAACACTGTCTATAACTGTTGTGCACCTAATCCATAATTCTCATCACCACCACATATTCTAAGTAGTTAAAATTCAGCAAGAATAAATTTTGGAAGATTATGCATATCCATTATGTCCTAATATTTAAGTTGTATGAAGAACTAATCAAAGATTTGACCCTTCCTTTGCAATTTTATGAGCTGTCTAAGAAACTATATACTCGTCCTAGATTTATTTCCAATCCATCAGGAATTTAGGCATGCTGTCAATTAAGAGAAAACCAAGGGGAAAAAAAATGACACTGCCAACAACACATAGTACTTTGCAGAATGGGAACTTTTAGGTATAAAAATCTCCAATTGAGATTACATCTTTAGCCTCATTACAATCACTCACTACAAGCAATTAATGCAACTAATGCAATTAAAACAAGAAAAAAAAAACTCTAGTAGAACTACTATATACATTTTATTTCAATATCTAGAAAGCATGTGATGTTTCAGAGAAGGCATAGCTCCCCCTTTACAAATTGTTAAATAAGATATGAGATTTCTCTAAGGCCTCTATCAGGAATTTGTTTCCCTTGATCTTGGATGGTATGGGGCTTCCTCACTCAATAATCCCCTCCAAGGATCATACAGATAAGCCCTCTCAGCCCTAGTCACTGCCTAGGAATATCATCTGTCAAAATATCGACCCTTTCATAGTGATTGACGACTACGACAACGAGCCTGCATCTAGGTCCCCGCCCTTTCCCTCAGTCATCAAGACTCGCAAGACTCACATTTTCTTTCCCTCTCATGTGCAGTACCAAGATCCTCAATCTTGGTGCCCCCTTTTGTATCAGGGTGTTATCGCAGGATTTGTACTTGTGCAAAGCCCAACACAAGTCCCCCAAATCTGGGTAACTATGGAAAATCCTACCACTGTCACCTTAGTAAGAAATTCCCTCGTTTTAGTTATGGAAGAGGTCCACCACAAGGGAGGCTTCCCCGATGACCTCTAGGGATCAAAGTAGCAAGTAAAGTAGCCAAGCCTACCGCCCCCTCTCTTGATTACCTAAAGATTAGTCTAGGTCAAGGTAGTAGAAGAAGATTGAAGTTGTTTGAGTCCCTGCCCGGAACAAGAACACTTTATAGCATATATGTCATGATTTCCAAGCTCAAACATGCAATAAATATCCCTTGAAGCTAAGTCACGGGATTCGTCGAACCTAAAGCTTGAGGTTCGAAATTTGGCGAACCTCAAGGTTCGTCGAACCTAATGCCGAACCTAAACGAACTCGAACCGGTGCCCGAATTCAAACCTTAGGATGAATTTGAAGGATAATTTTATTGAGGTTTGGGATGAGGTTTAATCAGGGTTCAATATATATAGTTGAATCCCATTCGAACCTTATTGGAAAATTCGAACCCGAACCGAACCTAATCGTTCTCGAACTCGAACTCGAACCCGAACCACATGACTTAGCCTTGAAGACAATAGACAATGAAAATTGCAATGGCTGATACAAATTTGTGGCAATACAACATTCTTATAACAACAATATGAATTTGTAGCAGCGGCAATAAAAAGAGCTTAGAATCTCAACAATTGACCAAGAAAATCAAGCATGCATCACATAGAACATTATCCAATTGCTTAAGAGAAATTATGGGCAAGTTAAACCACCTTTACAAAGGTGTATGCAACAAATTAGAGTGGATTAAGATGGTTGTTGCAAACTTTTGCAACAGTGGCAAGTTTACTAGTGAGTCGGTGAGTGTTAGTGTTAGCAAAATTAGTAGAAAGCTTGAGAGAATTGAAAGAGAGTGTTTGTAGATCAATTTCACCACAAGAGAGTTGTAAGATGAGTGCCTTTGACGGCTATGGAGTCTTAATAACAGCAATACAACAATGCTTGAAGATTTAACAAGTAGAAACAAGGAGGTGGGGCTTAAACTCTAAGGTGCTAGCACATTAGTGTTAATGATTGCAACTATGTGAGACATTCTCCAGCTTACAAACCTGTGAGGTGTGGATCATTGCATCTATGTGAAGTCTTTCTCTCAGCTTACAAACTTGAGAGAAAGCCCCTAAGAAGGGTATGTGGTTCCTGCCTGAGACGGAGCTGGGAACGTAGAGATGACCTCCTCCATTCAGAGAGTTGAGAAGAACTCTAGATGATTATCCAGTGGGAAATGCGATCTGTTGAGTTAGGACATGCCTGTGGTTAAGCACAAGGTGAACGTGTGAAATCCCAAGAGTGTTGGGTGCATCGTCACGAGAACAGAAATGAAGATGATGTATTAGCCTCCTCTCAGCAGCAAAGTTGACGAGAAGACTCCAGATGATTCTCCTGTATGTGGCAGCGGGAAGGAAGATCTGCAGAGTGGACGTGCATGCGGACGAGCACAGGTGAACATGTGAAGATCTGGTTCTTCTGTGTAATGCAGCGAATCGGATGATGTATTAGCCTTCCTCGCCAGCTAAAGTTGATTGGTAGACTCCGATGATTCTCCGCATGTGGCAAATGAAGGAAGATTCAAGAGTGGACGCAGATGCGGACGAGCACAAAGAACATGTGAAGATCTCGGGTTCTTCCTTGCAAAATGCAAATGACATCGAGCTATGACATCCCTATGGATGTACCCCAGTGGATGAGCACTAGTGGGTGTATCAAATCATTTTTATATATTGTTCAAGAATCAGACCACCGTGAACCCTAATTGTTATGTAAAGGGTACAGTCGGCCCTATCTCATTGTGTCTCTAATAATAAATGTAAAAGATAATTAATCTCGATAATATTAATTATAATAATAATAATAATATTATATATGTCTTAAGAAAGGTCGGCCCTCAAGCAGCTAATGTATTAATTTTAGTTGATAGGACGAGTCTAATATAGCAAAGGGAAATTTCCATTGTAGAAAACATCATATATTCTTTGTGAGTTTGGAAATTTCAAAGAAGTACACTTCTTTACAGTAAGTGGCGCACCCTCTTGGGCGCTAGAGTTCTAGGGTTTGAGCACCTCTTCAGGTGCTAGGTTTTGCATGAAGGTCTTTCTTTGAAGATTATAGCAAAGGATTTGGATGGGTTTTCTTCATTGCTGAGAAGGGTTTCCTCAGATACATTTTGTGTTCTTGTGCATGGTGCTTCTTCTAGATTCTGGTTGTTGCAAGATTTATGGTTATGGTTAAATGTTAAAATGGAATGAAACTTCATGCTTAACCTAATGGTTATGAAAAATCAAAGACACAGATCGTATATAGGTTTTAAGGAACCCATTGCACAAGCATCACCAAGCCTCATCCCCACTCTATTACTCCTACTCTCCCCAGCACGACCCTAGGTTTCCATAAAAATCGCATTAATCTCCCTTTGGGTGTTTCAAATTCTTTTAAACTTGACGCTATGAAATTTCACATAGAAGAGTACTACTCTTCCTAAAGACACTAAGCTCTCAAAAACGAAATTCCAAGAAATTTTGATTTTTGACCTAGGGTTTCTAGGTTGTCAAAATTTCCTGCAGAATATTAACTTTGGATTTCTGAAGAAACGCTTTTCTGAATCAGCAAGCATTTTTTTGTTACTATCAAATTGATTGTTGGCAAAGAGAAGTCCAATATAATCTAAGGTTGTTAATTTAACCTAATCATTAGGTTTTCAAAAATCCAAATATGCAGAATTTGAAGAAACAAATCAAATGAAGAACGAACTTCTATAGAAGATAAGCTTGATGGATCAAGCAATCCTCACCGATATCAAAGCTTCTAGTCACTCTTGAAGAAGATGATCTCTTGTATGTGACAACTAAAGTTCTACCAGACACAACTACATATATAGAGAAGAAGATAAGAAAGGAAGATGATCTTGGCAATCATCTTCATGAAAAGAATCCATAACTGAGTCACTATGGTCGGCACCATCTTCACGAAAAGAATCCAAACGCCGTGAAGAAAAGTCATCAAGTCCTCAAGGTATGACCAAAAATCCTCAGGAGAAGATAGAACTAGGTCACCCTTGGAAATTTCTGTAACTATATCATTTCCTTATTGCCACTGGTCAAAAGTAATTTGCTGTGGTAATTGCAAGGGCAACGCCTGAAGATGACCTTTTATGTCATAGGTGGGATTCAGATTTCAACCAACTATATCCCACTCCAATGCCTCCCAACATATGAACTCATCAACGTTATCAATAATGTCACTATTTGTGTCATAACATGTGGGTTCTGAAACATTCAAGGACTCATTCACTTCCTCCTTATATCCCCCATCATAAAGTAGAGAATCATCAAAAAACTAGGGGAGGAGGGTAATCCATCAAGCTTCTTCCTGTATAGGGGCTTCAATGGCTTGGTGTTTTCGGTATGTGTTATTGCTTCATCATCATAAATTGCTTCTTTGTCTTTGATTGCACAAGAAGGAACATCCACTTCGCTCAAGGCTTCCATTTCTCCTCACTTAAACATGGAACAAGGTGTTTGGAGTCCCTAGAAGAGAAACAACTAACCACATCTTCCTTTTGTTGTGCATGAGAAAAGGGCTCTTGGATTGTCTCATCGTAGGGAGGGCACAGTATTGATACTTCATCATCTTGCTTAGGTTCCTACTCCTCAATCACGTCCTCATCCTACTGGTTGAAAACTTCTGTTCCTTCTCTCTTGTGTATCTTCAATGAAAGTTTCAAGGGAAACTAGTTTTATTAAGCTAAGAGTGTCCATGGTATCGGTCTTGGTCATGAAAAGACTCTTTTCACTTTGAATGGCCCTCAGTCGTGAGCTTACTAAATGTTTTTGGCTTTTTCTTATTTAGAAGGAAGCTCAAATGTCCCTCAAGTCCATTAGTATAGAGGTAGACGAGTTATTTGTCTTCAGGACGATGGCATCTAGGAATCCGGGTAGCAACTTCAACTAGCAGAGAAAGCTCGACAATCTCGCACTCTTTTGTTTTATGCCTTCGCTCTTTCAAAGAATGATCAGATTTCTATTTTCTATGGTCCATTTTGCAAGGAAAACTTCAAAACGATCCATAGAAGGATGTCGGTACCGAAGATTATCATACTCATCTTCCGGCCTCTCCACAGGAGTACAGAGAAGAGTTTCATCACCAAGTCTTCAGCCTGTTACGCTAATAGGGAAGTATTGCGTTGAAATCCCAAAATCTTCTCATGTGAGACCTGGGACATTCTCCCATTACTAAAAGCAAATCGATGGAGGAAATCCTCATAGAGAGGAGGTATTTTTCTAGGATATCCAGGGATTTCACCATATCTAAAGGTTCAGGAGTTTCGGTCCCATTGTGAAGTCATTGTTGGCTTCACATCACTGTCGCCAGATAGTTTTCTTAAACTACCAAAGAATAGGGGAAAAAGTAGTGGAGTCGCTAGTGAGCTTGCAAGAAAAAGGTCTTTGAGGCAAGGGCTACCCCAGTTTTGTCATGCTTGATAGTTGACTGTTCTCACAATGGGCGCCAAAATGTTATCGCTCAGCTTGTAGTATAGGTTAAGTAGCTTGAAAGGCAAGAGTCAAACTGGCGCAACAAGAGCTCCCCACCCAATCGCCACCCTCGATGCATGCAGCTCTTTCTATCTGTGGTGGCTAATCCCAAGGAGACGCCCCTAGTAACTGGGGTAGCTGAAAGGAAAAGGATCAAGAGATTAAGGCCTCGTAAAAGGTCAAAGTAGGTTTTCCTTTCACGTGACATATCGCCAAGAAAGATAGTCACAATGAAGGTATTCCACAGAACAAGCACTTGTTTGCGAGACAAGGCAAATAAAACTAAAATGTGTGGTTAGTACTATAAACAAATGACTATCTTTATTATATATGAGCACATATAGCAAGAATTATTGACCTGTCAATAATTCGTAAAAATTGCTATGGCTTATATATTATCACTTGTCAATAAACACTTGAGATGATATAACATTCAAAGCATATAATCAATCTTCAAATTATCATAAAATATCATCACTTGCTCATTCAATACAAGAGTGTTACGTCACTATACTAAAGGTTACGTCAAACTAGTTCTAGGGTTAGTTTGATAGGCAAAGAGGTGGACATTTTGCAAATTAGCCAATGAAAATAATCAACACTCAATGTTCATTGCTAGATGACAAAGCCACAACATTTCATATCAAACAAGAGTTCAAAAGAGGCATGACGCCATCATAAAATTAGGGTTAGTAAGTCGCTAGGGTTATTAGGGTTTCCCAAATTTTGGAAGTTTGAAAGTTGTTTTTAACACAATTGACTCAACGTTGGAGTTCTAGACTAGTGCCTAGGTAAATGGAGTCAAGGGAGCAAGGCTAAAGTCTCGGGTGAATCTAAATTTAAGGACAAGAAGGTTAGGTTTCTAGTGTCAAGAATGGTAGGGCCACAAAGTCAAACCCTAAGGCACTAGTCTAAGGGGAGGAGGCTCATTCAAGTGTTGCTTAAGCAAGGCCTCATGCTCCTCCCTCTTCCTTAAAATCCTGCAAAAAACGGCTAGCTTTAAACATAAATCTAGGGATGAAAGGTGTTGTTTGGGGCCAAGGTTTTTTCAAACCCTAAAGGTCAAAAACCTAGGTGTAAACTCAATTAGGCTCAGACGCCTTCCTTCTTCAATTTATGTTTCAAAATCAACTCAAAAAAAGGCAAGGGGAACTAGTGTAAAGAACGGGCTAGGCTATTCTCCTTAATCAATGGCTAAACAAGCTCTTATCATGGGGACATGAATCAAGGACCTACTTGTGTGTTTTCTACCTAAGGTTTCAATGATTGCCACACAATGTATCCATAAAAGTAAGAGATTTAACCTACAACCATCCAATTAAGAAGTTTTGCATGAGAAATACACTTACAAATCAATGAAGAGCTTATCAAACCCTAGTTGTAAACCTTCCAAATGATAGAAAACACCATAAACATGCCAAAGATGATCCTCCACAAGTGTAGCCTCTAACTCCAAGAGCCAAATACAAAGACAAAAGACTAAAAATATTTCTCTCACAAGAGAGTGAGTTGTGTTATATCCAAAATGAGGCTCAACGCCCTCTATTTATATCATTCAAAATGACCTTTAATTACAAAAATAGGTCATTAAAACAACTGACAAGCAATAATTAACAATATTTCATTTATTTGTCACATTAAATGCTAAAATGTCATAATTATGAGCTAAAAGGAAAATGTCAGGCCCCTCTGAGGGAGAAACTGGCCCTTTTTGCGCATCATCAACATCCAGAAGGAAAAAAACGTTGGCCCCCTTGGGGATCCTCCAAGCTGCCACACAAACTGCTACATGCTCAAGTAGACGTCAAGACATCCTGGGTGACATCATGGTCATCAAAAGGAAAACATTCCATATGAAGTGGGTCAACCCCCCCCTAGGCCGGGCTCAACCAAAATGTCCTGGATGAAACGTCCTTCATCTTCTCATGTGCAAAGGATCATCATAACGTTGTCCTGTCTCGCCATCCCAACAACCATCTGAATGGGCTCTTCAAACCCATGGAGGTCCGAATCAATCATATCCCCATGTGTACCGGCCCCTCCGTACCAGTCTGCATGGTGCTGGACATCAAAGACTACGCCCATGGAGCTCATGGCCCTAGGGATCATAGCAATGTGTCAATCATATTTCATCATTAAATTTATCAAATACATGCATGAAATCTCTAACAAATCATCTAAGAGATCAAAAACATTATACGCATCTACTATACAAAATAAGAAGACCAACAGAATAACCTATTGGGCTAATACCCACAAGATAAGAAATGATCATTCAAGCCATGTTTTATGAGGTGATATGGTTTTAGGGATGTCCAAATACGAAGACCAAGGGCGTATTGTCCGTGGGTGCTCTCAGAGGGGGCTTAGTTGCACCTGGCCATGGATGCATTTTTTTCAAGCCCTTTATTGCCTTTATTTTTCTTTATTGCTTTTTCTTTCTTTTACTCAAGGTCGACATGACACCGCCTTTGGCGCAGGACCCAGAGTCGACAAGGTTACCTAATCGGTATCTTCAAGTAGAGATGATAAGGCCGGTCAGTGATGAGACTCCTTTCCTCTTTGGCCATGCAACCAAAGGTCACTACCTTTAGCGCAGGACCAGATGATGGCAATAAAAGTTATATCATTGGATACCTATGAACATAATGGCTTGCCTGCGATGAGACCTCCCATCCTCTCTTGGTTAGGGTCTTGCTTTATTATTTTCTTAGGGTCCCTTGTTTCTTATCGAGAAGCTTTTTATTGCCTTGCTCGAGGATCCCCGGCTAAGCATCTCTAGATTTTATTTCCTATGGCTTTTATCTTACTAGCTTCTTTTACCCTCGGCCTTTAATCTTCCTTCCTTAGTACAAGACAAAGTGTAACCTCAAAGGTCATCCTACTAATGGACTAGGGGAACGGGATAGATGCGTGTATAAGATAAAATGATAAAATGGTGAGTTTTAATTTTATTGCTCTGTAAATCTCCTTTGGTGGCTAACCAAACCTATGAATATCACCTTCCTAAGTCATCCCACCAATTACCCCAACAATGGTCAAGTGGATTAGTGTAAGATCCAAGGGCCTCGTAAATGAAAGGAACTTTGATGCATATATAAGAAAGTTATAACGATCAAACATGACACATACCATGATACCTTTAATTAATTACCCCATGGAGCAAGATCCCTCCATGCAAGTCCAAGTCTATGGTGATGGAAGTTGTTAATACGACAAGACGAAACTGGCTAAGAAGAAGAAAGATAGGCCCTCCAGTAAGCTACGCCAGTCAATCCTCCTCTCTGTACTCAATGTCTAGGACCATGTAGGCCTGAGACATGATCTCCTAGTTATCCCTAGACATCGGGATAACAGATCCTATGATAATAATCAAGAGCCGTGCATAAAGCTCCTTACAAGAATCCAAGAGCTTCAATGGATTGAAACATAATGAGATATCCTATGTCCGAGACATGATGTGAGGAAAATTGTATACTTGCAAGACCTTCCTACACTGAAAGGCAGATCAAGAACATTTACACTAAACAAAGCAGGAAGAACCTCTGAGAAGGAGTATTGATGACTCCAACCAAAAAAAAATCAGAAAGAGACCAGAGGAGACATGGCATGATGAAAATTCCTCCCTAGCCGAGAGGGAGAGTTGATGATTGCAACATTTTAAGGTGTGAGACATTCTCTAGCTTATAAACTTGTGAGGTGTGGATCATTGCAATGAGGTCTTTCTCTCAAATTACAAACCCGAGAGAAAGCCCCTAAGAAGGGTATGTGGTTCCTTCCCGAGACAAAGCCGGGAACGAGATGACCTCCTCCATTCAGAGTTGAGAAGAACTCCATACAATTATCCAGTGGGAAAGGCGACCGCTGAGTTAAGACGGTTCTATAATGAGCACAAGATGGACATGTGAAATCCCAAATTGTTGGGTGCATTGTCACAGAACAAAATGAAGATGATGTATTAGCCTCCTTTGAGCAAAGAAAGGAGAAGACTCCAAATGATTCTCCCATGTATGTATAAAGGGAAGGAAGATCCAGAGAGTGGATCGCAGCATGTGATCTATACTGTGAACATGAAGATCCGGTTCCTGTTTAATCGAATCGTGAGCTATCACATCCTATGGATGTGCCCCTAATGGATGAGCACTAGTGGGTGTATCGATCCTTTGCTATATATTGTTCAAGAGTCTAATTCTACCTATAACCTTAATTGTTATGCATGGGTATAGGTCAGCCCTACCTTATCAGTGTCTAATAATAAATGTAAAGATAATTAATCCGATAATATTAATTATAATAATAATAATTATATTTCATGTCTTTTAAGAGTCGGCCCCATGCCAATAGACACTTCTGTTGATAGACAAGTCTAATATAAGTAAACGAAAATTTCCCATTATAGAAACATATCTTTCTTTGTGAGTTTGGAAATTTCAACAAGTACACTTCTTAGTCAAAGCAAAAGCGCACCTCTCTTAAGCGCTAGAGTTCTAGGCTTCCAGGCACCTCTTATGTGCTAGGTCTTTCTGTATAAAGGTCTTTCTCAAGATTATAGCAAAGGATTTGGCTAGGCTTTCTTCCCTCATGAGAAGGGTTTCCTCAGATACATTTTGTGTTCTTGTGCATGGTGATTCTTCTTGTTATCTTGGTTGCTGCAGCATTTATGGTTATGGTTAAATGTTAAAATGGAATGAACTTCATGCTTAACCTAATGCTTATGAAAAATCAACAATTAGGGCCTTAGGGTTTAAACCTTAAAGAGAAGGATTGCTAGAGTGCAAGCGCTTTTGGGCTCTAGCAACCTTTTATCCCTTCTTGATGCTTCAACTAGATTAAAATCAATGGCTAGGGCTAAAATCCTAAAGTGCTAGCACTTTAGGGCTTTAGGAATCTAACCCTAGCAAGGATTCCTTCTCAAAGTTTGGACAAAATTAACCTTGTGAGAGAAGGAGGCACTTATGATCCTCTCTTAGGGTTTCACCAAGCAAGACGTCTAGCATGAAAAAAAAGAAATTATCATGAAGCATTGATAGCACAAAGATAAAATTGCAGAAATTTCACTTACTACACCAAGATAGCATGAGATAAAACCCTAATTGCATAAATTCCATCTAAAAATCAGCAAAAGTATCCACAAATTGATCCTCCAAGCAAGTCGCATAAGTGTAGAAGAGCAAGATAGCCAAGTAGGGTGAAAATTTCACACTTGTTCTCACAAATGGTGAGGAATGCATGATGAAAAACGAAAATGAGATGGTCCTCTATTTATATTAGGGCATCTAAACCAATTTGTCCACTCTAAATTGTCAGCAACAAATTAGAAGAGGGTCGACCCCCTTCATTTCCCTTTACGATTTGCAAAATCAAATTACATAAAATAAAACCCTAAGCAAGGTGATGCCATGCCTTAGGAGGGTGACTTAGGGCTAGCGAATGTGACGTCCAGCCTCAATGAGTGGAACGTTGGGCCTCTAAAGGCCATGTGTCATGATCCTGTGTGCAAACGTCCCATGCCATGAGCCTCCACCTATCAAACCACCTCCAGAACCACATCATCCATCAAACCCTAGCCTCCAAGATGACGTCAAGGGCTAGTGGGTGACATCCCAGGCCTCCAAAGGCTACGTCCAAGTGAAAGAGGGATGCAATCTCATCCTCCAATGATGCCAAGGTACCTCCAAAGGCAACGTCCTCCACCCTCAAGGTGCAACGCTCATCATCAATGGTCTCCCACGTGTGGGCATGGCATCCATCATGTGGGCTTTCAAGCCCCTATGAAGGTCCAAGTGGCATAGTTCATTCATGAATAGCTTTCGCCGAGTAAGGTCCTGCAAAGACAAACAAGTACGCCCTCCAAGCGTCCACAAGTCATATGAATCGTGCCAAGTAAGCCACATTTAATACAAGTACCACCCAAACAAGTGCATTAAACCCCCCTTTTCAAATTAAACAATGCTCAAAGACATTATAAACTTTGCCCAATTTAGGTATGGGCGGGGTGTCATGGTGCCCTATTGGATAGGCCAAACCTCAAGTCAAGGAATATTTCCCAAGAAGACCCTATCTAGACCATGTAATGAGTATGAGGTGGATTTGGGAAGGAATCTTGGGCATGGGATTCTTGACATATCAAGGGTTCATATTGTCTCATTTATGGGTGGCTTTGTGCAGGGTGTGCTACATCCTTGAGTTTCCCTTTGTTTGCAATGCAACTTTTTACCAAGCCCTTTATTTGTCTTTTTATTAAGTCTGAACATTGAGTGTTATGTGCAATGGAAAGAAAAAGAGCACCACAATGCCACTTGAAGTTAGAACACATTGAGTGTTATATGCATTGTCTTGTCGCCTTTATACACACCTGGGGAACGTGGAAGAAATCTTCAATCCACTTGGTGTGTCCTTGGGGGCAAGTCTCGAGTCAAGGTGTTGACACCTAATCCTCGACTTCTTCGTCTAGGCCAACTCCTAGCGAAGCCAAGGTGGGTAGTCCCTAAATAAAACAAACTAAGGCTCAAAACTAAATCTAAGCACAATTAGTGTTCTAGGAGTTTATTGCAAAGAACAATACACAAAAGACAAATCTATACTAACAACATATATCATTCATTCACCACAATTGCTTATAAAAGAGATCTTAAATAAAGAGATACTTGCATAAAAGGATGTTCAAATAACTATTGATACATGCAAGTAAATAACTATAAGCAAGAGAAATACTTCAAGATAAAATGGCAATGCTTAATCAATACATGTACTTGAAGTAAATGGCTTTGAGTATGAAAAAATGTGACCAGTGCCAATATTCGTGGAGAGTGTAATGCTACTAAATATTGAGATTTTCATGTGAAAATGTACTTGAAAGTTTTGGATTAAGGTTGGTGCGATTAATTTATTGCTTGTGTGAAATTGTATCGCAAGAAAGAAAATTTAATATAGGATGTGGCCTCTAGAGAGGCTATCCCTTTAGCGTGAAAGTTTGCGGAGAGCTTGTCGAAACCCAAATGGTTTCACCAACAAACTCAATAAAGGTGTTGGAGGTCCAACACAGAGGGGAACAAGCTCGAGGTATTCTGCCTGAATTCACACACTCCCTTTATGCGGTTTTCCACACCAAGCAAATGCTTATTTTGAGATTGTCCTAATTATACTACTCCACACTAACTAGCCTCGGTTCTGTATGAGCTTACTTCCAGAGATCGAGACTAAACTCGTAGAGGATGGGCCAAGAACAATACTAGGGGGAGTTGAGGGGAAAGGTTTACTTGCAATAAAATAAAGACTAAAAATAAAATGCAGAAAGTAAATGTTTTCTAATTAAGTTAAGTCCACACTGACCAACCTCTTTTCAGAGGAGCTGAAGGGACGGGTTTATTTACAAGAAATTGAAATGACAAGAAAATAAATGTTTCTCTAATTACTAAGTCCACACTATTCAGCCTTTTTTCAGAGGAGCTGAGGGGACTGGTTTATTTTCCCCAAAAAAGGTAAAATATCAAAAAAGAAATATAATCTAGCAATTAAAAATTTACTTTCCAAAATGAAAACTAAACTAAGTCTAATTATTGTTGTTGTGTTTATTTTATCTTTCCTTAGATGATGATTAGCAAATAAAATGAAAGAAGTTGAACAAATCACACAACCACGCCACAAGACACCACCCCCTAGGGGGAAATGAAAATGAGGCGTTGTGTAGCCCACTTTTTTATTGCTTTGATTGCAATGGTCTCTCTTTGGGAGACTTTGGATCCTAATAGAAGTGGATCAATGAAGTTTAGAAAGGTACAAGGTACTTTTGGGGGTCCCGGAAGCTCTTAATCAGCCAAACTTGGGCAGAGTTTCCCCTTGTTTATTCGCAAACCTGCACAAAACAGCAAGCAAACCAATACAAAAGATGCCCAAAAACACTTTAAGAGTGTCTTAGGATGTTAGTATGAAAACCCAAAAAAAAAACCTAAGTTAATTCTATGAAAATTAGCAAAAAGGAACTAAGGAAATCAAGCTAGAAAGATTGCTTCCTTAGGATCTTTAGCTGCTGTTTTAAAGCAGCAAACTAGAAGCACTTAAATGCCAAATTTATATAATGAAAGCACTTAGAAAAAGACTACTTTTTATCCTTTACAAATTTAAAGGAAAAACTTGATAAAAAAAGCTCTTTTCCTATACTAGATCTAGACTTTTAGATAAAAATTTGAGTACAAAATCAGATCTAGTTTATCTTATGCATGTATAATAGAAACTAAAGATTTAGAATTAAAATTCAGATCCAAATGCTTGCATATGAGATTTAAAGTAACCAAGAAATTAGAAATGTTATTGAAGGATAAAGAGAGCAAGCTTGTGCTTGGAATTTCTTTGGGCAATGGAGTCCTTCTTTGGTGGAATGAGAAGGGATATTCTTCAAAGGTCTTAGAGGAATGGAAGAGTCAATCTAGATCATCCAAATCTCCAAGTGAGGCTTCAAATGCTTCATACACTTGCAAGCAAATAGGTTAGAAAATGGTATCACCTACAAAAGAGACTTCAACACAATATTGGTTAAACCAAACAAATAATGCATATAGAATCTCTTGAATAGATAAATAATAAGATTACTAATCACGCTAGCTTAGCAATCCTATCCTAGTGAGTAATAGTACTCCTATAAGGCCAATTTTAACCAAAATACTATAACAAATGTAATAGAACAAAGTCACCTCATAAGCACATGCATCCACACACTCTCCAAGCCACCAATTTGACCTCCAAAGTCTTCTTTATTCCAATTTGAAAGAGTATTACAATATTACGTCAACAAGCATTGAATCCCAAAGCTCCAACTAAACAAATGAGGGGTCGACCTTGCTTTATAGCATCCCGGGTGAGAATCCCAAGGAAATGCGCATTGACAAGTGGTGAGGGCGCACTTCTTGATGTGCATGTGATGAAAGACACCTCTACACAAGCTAGAGTGACTCGCCAATCCAAGAGATAGTACTATGGGAGTGAGAACTCGCCACATGTAGTTGGCAGGTGGAGAGGGTGATTCATCCCTCTTGGGATTGACGCCCCTCCTCCTTAATGCGCCACATATGCTAGAGAGGTGAGCACTAGCTTTGAGATCTTCACCAAGTGGAGAGAGACCCCACTTAACTTACTCTAACTCACCTTCAACTGCCACTAAGTCACAGTGAAGTGAGAGAGAGAGACAATTAACTAAAAACATGTTGGGAACATGTTTCCACAAAAATAGCATTGTTGATTTTTGTCTTTTATTTAACTTTTTCGAGAGAAAATCAATTTTTCTTGAGTAAAACTCAATATTTTCCCTCGAAAACGTGGTGCTTAAAGTGGGTATTCCAAATGTGAAAATGAATACCCACAAGGCATATAAGGCCTCCTAGTGCTACTTTTTTAACTTATTCATTAGTTACAATTAAAATATCCCGATTTTGCGAAAAAAATTGTTTTTGCATAAAACATTAAAAAATCCCAAGGGGGACTTGGCGCATTTCCACGAGACTCTAGGAGGATAATTAGTATGGTAATATACATTAGACACTAGGCTTAGATGACCATGCTAAGGCCTAACCATGAGTTACATACTCCAACTTTGGAGGAATTGAGTGAAAAAACTTGGAAATTATAAATCGTTGAAAAAGAAAAATATAATTAACAAGTAAAAAGAACACTCTAGAGTAATGCACTCATGTCTAAGTATCAGAAGGCTAAGCCTTTTACAACTTCATCATACTAATTCATCTTATTACAATGCCCCGCAGGGGTGTGGAAATGCGGTAAAAAAGTAAAAAAAGGTGGTCAATTTGACCAATTGGACTTCTAAACTCTGATTTTGAACATGTGAATGTTCAATCTTTRGCGGCTCAACTGCAAGTTCATCCTAGTGCAACTTGGTGGATAACACACTRGAAATAAAAGAACACCRCAATGCATTCCTCCATCAAAYGGGACATTTTTTTTATTTWTTTTTTAAGAAGTCTTTTATTCATTCAGAGAAGTGTTTYATGGCTCTCAGGACTTTAGGGCAAGCATTTATGTATGATGTCAGTTACAACACCTTTGGGCCTTCAACCCCTTCTTCCCATGAAATGGGGTACAAGCCCTTCTTGGGGTCAATGCACCCGAAAACACAAAAGATGAGCAAATGGAGATGAATAATTGTGGAAAGTGGTAAGTATGAGCGAGGAATGGTACAATGACCCTTAAAGGAAACCCCCCAGTAGCAACCCTTTTCTCGAGGGTGACCAACTTACTAGGATACCATGTCAACCACCACGATGAAATTAGGCAAAAGATATAATTTACAAGCAAACGTTCCATAATCAAGAAATGACTCTTTGCAACATGCTTAAATGCTTCAAATATTAAAGTGACACTTACCATGAGACCGAACTTGTTACCTCGTGAAGCAAGACCTACTGTCTTCTGGGAGCCAGGCTGGTGTAGTGGACGTTGTTCCACTGCGGATGATGATGATAGTGAATTGTGGTGAAGAAGAGGGGCTATGTGGGCTATGCTATGCATCTGACTCTCAGCACTCCATGTCTGCTACCTGCGGGACTCGAGACATCATCTCCTTAGTTACCCCTAGGCTGGGGGGGTAACGCAGGGCATCCATACTCTATACTCATTTATTTCTTTCCTGCTGGACAGTTTGTTTTTAGCTCCTATCTAGATACTTAGCTCTATTTTTACTCAATGTTGATCTAAAAGTTGCTTTTGCACTCACACATTGTATTTACAATGGATTGTACCTGTTAGTCCCTCTGACCTACTTTTGTGGCCACTCATTGGACATTAATAATATTATCTTATCTTATCTGAGTAACTCGTCTTTCTTTAAAAATAAAGAACTCTTCTTTCTTTAAAAAAAAAAAGAACTATCTTTCAAGTTCAATCTCCAACCAATCATGAACCCAGACTAAATCTTTGGAAAGGAGAAATGAAAGGAAAAATTAAATTGAAAACAAGAAGCATTACTCTGCTGTATAGAAAGAAAGTTGGATTTAGATTGGGAATGTGTCAAATTGAAAATTATAGTCTGACCTCTAGAATCAACTTCATTTGGCTATCACTGGAAGCATTGATTCTCAAGCATGGTCTGGAACCAAACATTTCATTGTTGAAAACTGTTGTCATGAGAGAATGTATGAACCCACCTGTAACAGGTGCATTTGCATCATAAACATACTTGCCTTGAAGAAAGATGATGTGCAACATGACAATGCTTAAACAAGTACCTTTGGAAGTATTATTAGAGGTTAGACAAACATCTCTCCAATGTTGTACTCGGGACCTAACCCTTTCCATGAAGATAATATCCGCAATATAAGGATTCTGATATGGCAAGGCAGGATAAGTTCCAAGCATACTTGAGTTCCTACCTCGCTGCTTTGCAGTGGATGCTTGCGCCTTTGATGAATATGAAATACCTATCACAACCACAAAACTATGACATGTTACAACCATAAATGTTTCTTATGCAATGTTCCTTACAGATATAATTTATAAAGATAGCTTCAACATACAAAAGGTTAGAGAAACAACTACCTTAACTTTTTGCTTGGACTCACCGTTATATACCCACGAGTTAAAATCAAAACCCTTTTGAGCCATAGAAGTTATGGATGATAGTTGGCATGAAAAGCTGTATGCAGGCATCCCAAACCTTAGTTCATCCCGCGGAAATAGATGAAAATTATACCTGTCAGATAACCCAAGTTTACAGTCATGAAATGTTCTATGCCATCTCTAAGAACATGTTATTCTGTTGAAAGTAGCTAAATTGTTTGCAATTACAAGGTCACAGTAGACTAAGTATTAGTTTGCTAGTTGATGCCATGTACAGGTATCCGTTTTCCTGAAGTATTGCTAATATTAATTTTAGATAAGTATGATCAGTATTCTAAATAATAGCACGATCAGTATAGAGACAAAAGTTATCAATGGAGTGTTATTCCCCCCCATCACAATAAACCAAAGGCACGGCTCTCAGAAACCCTTACATTGACTCAATGTACAGTATTTCTCTCACAATTAACAGTATGCTCTATGGCATATACAAAATGCCCTAGAGCTCCAATTTTCTCACAAATAACAATGTCCCCCTTTCCTTATATTGCAGGAAGGCACTGGTTTTTGATGTAATAATTGGCATCAAATAAGTAGCATGCAACAACCAGATGAAGAAGCAGGTGCCTAACTTGGGAAAAGAATGAAGTGTAAATGAAAGTAGCCAATTTTCAACCACTGAAATAATCAAATGGACATGTTAGAACTTAGGATAACTAGGTAGAAAATTCAAAACAAATAAAAAATCAAGAAAGGAAACATGACATCATTAAAGACAATAAAGTGGAATAAATTGTAGAAGTAACATTAAAAGGAAAATTGAGTATAAAGAGAAGAAAGAACAAATGAACAAAGGTTGAGAAAAGTCCTTCGTATTTTGTTCCAATGGGACCTTTTTGAAAAGAAAAAAATACTCAAAGGGGACATACAAGTGCCTACAGGTTGTTGAAGCATTCTAGTATATGCTAATTTGTGGTTTAGTTTAAGGTTGAGCTAAATTAATGTTGAAGCATCCTGCCCAAACCCTTGATGCGATATTTTGTCTGGTTGATCAATGATTGGGTAGAAGCTTCAAAAAATATATACTTGACCTCCTATGGACATTTTGCAGACTGGTTATCAGCCAGGAAAGGAGAAAGGGGACATATTTGGTGGATTGCTTGGCAAGGTAAGTGTTATGCACCTGGCACAACTTATTTGTAATTCTCAAGATAATGCAAAATTACTCTGAAGATTGGAGAGAAATTGAGTTCTTATTAATAAACTGTAAGAGTGAGTACATAATCAGATTGGGTACCACTCTGCTTGCCCAGAAGATCACACATGGTGCACTCTGAAACCCTGAGACATGATAGAGTGCACTCTGCGATCCTACAAGATGACTCATATGACCTTTAAATTTAATAAAGGAATATGAAATACCTTCTGGTGATGATGATTTCTTAGAAGAGATCTCTTTTATAACCTAGGAATGCTACGAAATCCCTAAAGATGTGACTTTTTAGAAAAGACATGACTATTCCCTCTTAACTAGCCCTTAAATAATATTCAATTAAATGGTTTGAGTAGTGACTTATACTTGAATGACTTTTAGCCCAGTGGGTTAGCTCAAGTGGTTGGCTGCCTCTATGATATGTAGTAGGCCTCTATGATTTGACACTCGAATGTTCCTACTCGGTCAGGCATACTATAGTCTAAGACAATGGTTTACCCTGGTTACCACCCATCAACGGCAATGAGGTGTCTGGGTGTTTCCCATGCATGGTTACAAGGAACAAAAAATACTTGATTGACTTTGACAAGCCATAACTTCCTTGCTCTTTAACAAAAGTATGAGATCTTATATATCATTGCAATCATCTCGGAATGAACTTCACAATGGTAGCATTAATAAGACGACTTTAGGCACCTCATAACAGAATATATGGTAAAACATATGATTCCTATATGCAGTATAGGTTGTGCCACAATAAAGAAGTTGTTTTCTAGTGTTCAAACTTTGAACTCCACAATTTGTTTTATTTGAGGAATGGAAAAAATGTATTGGTCATGGCTAGGGTTTTATGTTAGTGACATTTGTGAAGGTCCCTACAACAACTAGGATTTCAAATCAATAGGACTATTCTAAGACATAGAACCATGAAGTAGTCGTGCCGACAAAGGGCATTGTAAGTCAAATCTCTAATGATGAGAGCTTCATGCATTCAAGAAGCAAAGCCCTTCATGGCATGCAACCTTGCTCAGGTTTAAGAATTTTGGCTGCTTCAAGGTTTGGAGGTTACACCTCTACTTGGCTCATTTCAAATTTTTAAAAGATTGCTTCTTAAGTGTTTCTAATTTAGATTTTACTGCAGTTTTATCCCAGCCCAATACTATCATCTTGTGTTGTTTGGTTCGGACAAAGAGGTTGTATGTTTCTTTTAAAGGCAATATATTAACCTTAAGGCCCTGATAGGAAGAGTGACAATCTTAAGGGCTAATTGTCAAACTGATAGTTTATCCTCTACGGTTTCCTATGTGGATCATTGTATCCACCACTTCATCTGAGGAAATTATGGTGTAAAGGGAAGTTGGTGTGTAAGCATCGCACATTGTACCTACCTTGTGTACAAAATAAGTTTTCAGCTAGCTCATGTTGTTGAATAAAAGAAGCCTTATTTTTCCCTCCTGGGTGGTTGGCCCTACTAGTAGATCCAATGGTCCAAGTAAAAACTTTTCAGAGGCAGGTCAAGATAAATGATCTTTTGCATACAAAGAGGGCATGAGGTAAGGGTCTACACATGTTTTTGCATCAAATCCTAGTGCCCTTCATAGCACCTTAACAGTGAGATTCCCACTCGTTGGGCAATGAGCCTTTCATGGCCCATAACACATCCCCCGTGGCAATGAATAGTACAATTAGTGAGAAGTATCACAGAACCTAAATGAGCTTCAAGTTTGTCCTAAAGGTATACAATGAGGTAACAAGTCTAGATCTGACCCAATTTTCATTCATCATGTTGAATATAACGATACATGTGAAAGTCTAAATAAACATGGATTGCCTGGGAATTTCCTAGTCAAAATCCCTAATAAGAAATGAGTAAGGCTTAGGTGTAGGACAATTACAAGTATTTGAGTTATGATTTGCATAAGGGAGCCAATAAAATGGAGGCATACATGAGGGTCAGAAGTGTTGATGTTTTGGTAGCTGCGGGAGGATCTTTCCCTCCGAGATGACCTTTCTAAGATGCAAAGAAGATTTTGGAAGCAAGAGATCCATTGAACAAAGATTGAAATACCCTAGAAGAGAAGTTGGCCCAGAAGAAAAAAGTAATAATGAAAAGACACATGTCCAGAGAAGAAGTCCGCCCAATCTAGTGGCCACGAAGACTATAAATAGAGGACGTCTTGGCTCATTTGTTCACTCACTCACACTCTCCCAGCTACACAGAAGCAAGGCGCAAGTTTGGAGGAGGTGACGTAGTAGCTGCAGCTGCACAGTTTATTCTTGTTCGGTCTTTTGGTATCTCTCTCTTGTGCGCTACTCCTTGAGGAGGTGCGCTACCTTTGTATGTTGTTGTTGCTGCAGTCGTGGTGGTATTTCTGGTTGAGCTATCACTTGTGCTAGGGTTTAACTGATTGGACTTGCTTTGTAAACGGAATCTATCTAAGTAAAGGTTAGTGTGCTCGGGGGTGGCATATATGAATGCCTATGGTTGGGTGACAATGATGTGACATTGTCTATGGTTAAACGAGCATACCAAAAATTCCAACAAGAAGGAGTCGCACAAGGGGTATCAAGGCCGCAGGGGAGAGAGAGAAACCGCAAACCGCAATCTCAAGCTAAACAACCGTGGACAACTAGTAAATGAAGTGGACGGAAGACATACAATTGTTGTTGAAGCTGAGTTTGATGAAGGGCATGCAAAGGTGAACTCTATTCAACGCAATCTGAGACATCCCTCTTCCAGATCACCTTAGGAAAATGGTAGCAAGTTTGAAAGAGGATAATCTATTGTCAACCCTCTCTATGAGCGGCAAGTGCACTTCAAGTGCAATAAATCCCATGATCACAGTCCCATTTGTGATTTCATTCCACTTAATGACCCTAAGGTAAAGAAATCAGTACTACACTCACTCAATGGAAGCCTGGCACTCCAAACCCAACCCTTTTCCGTGAACATGGATGTATTGCAAGAAGTTATTATGCAAATGAAGCGGACAGAGGCCATACAACTATTCTTGAAGCTAATTTGATGAAGGGATTGCAAAGGTGAACTCTATTCGGCACAATCTAAGAGACCCATCATCCAGAATCCAGATCAACCTGAGAAAATGGTAGCATGTTTGAAAGAGGTCGATCTATTGTTAACCCTCTCTATGAGCGGCAAGTGCACTTCAAGTGCAGTAAATCCCATGATTGGAATCCCATTTGTGATTTCAACCCACTTGATGACTCTGAGGCAAACAAATCAATACTGCACTCACCGAATGGAAGCATGGCACTCTAAACCCAACCCTTTTTAATGAACATGGATGCATAGCAGGAAGTTATTACATACAACTTCTCTCTTCATTGGAGGATCCCTCAATTTGGCTTTGTCGTGGTTGAGGAGGAGGCTATGTTGATGTCTGTTGAAAGCCCTTTGAAACCGCAAGAAGGTGTGGATTACTACATTGATTGTGCCCCTTCAGCATTAGTGGGGAAGGTGCCCCACAATGATCCTAGTTCGACTACACTCGATGTTCCTCCCCCTCCCCAACTATTGACAAGGAAATTGAGGTGTCAATCAGTATGTAGTAGATTGTAGCACTCACCCTCAATTGAGAAGGTGGATATGCATGCGATCCCTAACCCAGCTACTAGTCCTTATGTCTGGGTTGCAAAAATACGATCAATGTTGAACCCTGGTACCACTCTAGCAAACTAGCCAAATCTTGAGGAGGTTTAATTTTTCATGAACCGCAACAAGGAATATGAATAGGGTTGTCAAAATCTAGAGCATAGGGGGTCATTCTATTTTTCTTGCCTCGAACACTAGATGCAAATGTTTTAAACAAATGGGTGATATTGAACTAGGAGACTAAGGAGATTTCTTTGAACTCGTACTAAGGCCTAGGGTCTGTTATCCCCAATTTCTAGGGATAACTAAGGAGATGATGTCTCGAGGCCCTCAAGTTGCAGACATGGAGTACCGGGAGACAGATGACTGACACCATCCACATGCACAGACAGAGACCCGCTTCACCACCACACACACTGAATTCATGATGATGGCATCGACCACATCAACTTGCTTCCGGAAGACGATGAGTCGTGCTCCATGAGGTACATGTCAGGTATTATGGTAAGTGTCACTTTAATATTTGAGGCATTTTGAGTATTTGCATTTAAAGTTGCTTTGATTACAGAACGTTTGCTTGGAAATTATGCTCTTTGCCCTGTTTCACCTTGGTGGTTGGCATTACACCCTAGTAAGTGGTCACCCTTAGGGATGCGTTTGCTACTGGGAGGTCTCCTTGACAAGTCATCGTGCCATTCCCAATCATACTTACCATTTTTTGCACTTCACCCCTTTTTCGTCTCTCTGTCTTTTGGGATTTCTAGGTGTACTAACCCAAGAAGGGATTGTACCTCATTTAGTGGGAAGAAGGGGCTGAAGGAGCAGAGGTTTGTAGCTAGCAAAAGATAAAAGCCAATCATAAACCTTCTAGATGCTCGCCTAGGGATCCCGAGGACAATGAAATGTCTATCATAAGAAACTGATGGGACCCGTGAAAATAACAATATAAAAAATACCAACCAAGGTAGACCGTGTGTGGGCAATGTTTTCCATGCTTAGGTAGAAGTCCCACACATTGTCTTCAACTTGGGGAAGCATAGTGTGACCAGGGTAGAGTCAAGGTGGGCAATGTTTTTCATGCTTAGGTAGAAGTCCCACCTTGGACTCAACCTAGAAACATTTTAAATAATTAATGGCAATAAATGGGCTTGGAAAAAGGATGCATTGAAAACGAAGGTACATCACACCCTCTACAAAGGCACCCATAAATGAGACAATACAAACCCTTGTATTTCATGAACCCCATGCCCAAAAGTCTTACCCCCATCCACTTCATCTTCTCCACATGACTTAGAGAGGTTTCCACCTAGGAAACACTACTTGACTTAAGGACTGATTCACCCAATAGGTCACCTTATCAACCCTCCCATACCTAAACTTAGCAAATTGCATAGGGTCTTTGAGCACTTGTTTAATTTGAGGAGGTAGTTTTTGATGTACACGGTTAGGTGGCTCTTATATTAAATGTGATTTTACTTGCAATGATGCTTTGACTTGAGATCCTTGGAGGGCGTACTTGTCTGTCTTTGCAGGACCTTGTTGATGGACATTTTTGAGGAACAAGCCTAGCTTGGGCCTTCATTGGGGCGAGAATCCCATCGGTTGGATGCCATGGCCCAGACCTTAGGGCAGTACAGGAGATGAACGTTGCTTTTGCAGGCAAAGGAAGAGACCTTGGAGGACCTCACCTAGCCCTTACAAGCCCAACAATTTGCCTTTGGAGGCTAGGACGTCATCTTGGAGGGCTTGATGTCACCCTAGGGCTAGGATTTTGGTGGTGATGATGTTGTTTTGATGGACACTTGGCATTTTTGGAAGAGGGAGACATTTTGCATCACAGAGATGAGCCTAGTGCATGAAGAAGGAGCCTTAGGAGGCCCAACAACCTCCTCCCTTTGCTCAACGACTTGCTAAAGTGTCAAAACGTCACCCTAGAGATGGTTGACGTCACTTTTTAGGGTTTCTTATGTGCAGTTTTAAAGTTAAATTTAAATTTATTTTGTAAAGGGGTAAAATAAAGGGAGAATGGCTCCCTTATTTTATGGTTTACCCTAATTTATGTGGACAAACACTTCTTAGGAGTTTTGTATAAATAAGGATCATTTTCATTTCATTTGAACACAACTCTCTCACTTGAGAAGAGCTACTTGGCTGAAATTTGCGCCCCTCTTGGGCAATATCACTCTCTCTCTCTCTTATGCTATGGTTTATCATTTGTCTTGTGGAGTGAAGTGGTGCGCTAGCTCTTGGAGGCCTTTTCTCTTGCTATGGTGATGAAAGTTCTTGGTAACTAGGGCTTTGTCTTGCATGCTCCTCGAATTGATAAGGAAAATCTGCATTATGTTAGTTCTTCTTTCTTGTTCCATAGTTGTTATTGGCTAGATCCTTGGAGGAATATAAGCGCATATACCCTCCACCAAGCTTTATCCTTTTTGTTGGTTGAAAAGGCTATTACAAAGGTTGCTAGGAGTAAAAGGGCTTACACCCTCCTAGATTTTACCTTGTTAGGGTTACTTGCTCAAGGGAGTAAAAGGGCTTACACTCCTTGAGAAGTAGTAGCAGTGTTACCAAAACCAGATCGGTAAAACCAACCGGGTCACAGAGGAAACCGGTTCAAACAGGACAATCAAACCGTTATTGACCGGTTCCGTACGGAACTAGGTTTTTTCTCAAACCGGCATGTTCCGTACAATCATCGTACAGCCGGAAAATTAAGGGGATTTGCAAATTTTTTTTAAAAAATAAAAAAAGATACATGCATTGGAAGGTTCTAGAAATATCTAGAGCCCCTAATAAACCTATAAAACCAACTCCACACCCTCTATTTCACTCACACTATTCATTTGGGTTCTTTTGAGTTTGTGAGCTAAGGGTTTTTGTTGATTTTAGAGCGTTGATTGCAAGGCTGATTTAGAGAGGTTGCTAGGCTGATTTGAAGAGATGATTGTTGGGCTCATTTGGAGAGTTCTTTTGTTGAGTTTCTTGGACCCGATTTGGAGCATATTTGGAGCAGAGTTGGAGCTGATTTGGGGCATACTTGGACAAGTTTTATTGCACAGATTTGGAGCTTGTTTTTTTTGGCAGATTTCAAGGTATGTAAACTATGCACTTACTCCCAAAAACCATAGTGATTACTCTCCTTAAAATTGTTGTTGTTTTCTCCTTAAAATTATTGTTGTTTTCTCCTAGCAATTAAAAAAACATAGGGTTTTTATTTGCAGATTTTTATTTGTTTCCATGGCTCCTAAAGATAAGAGGGATCCAGCATGGCTTCATTGTCAATTGATTGATGGGAAAATGGTTTGTAATTATTGCCAAAAGGAGGTTGGTGGGGGAGGTATTAATAGGATCAAGCAACATTTAGCCCATGCAAGGGGGAATATAAAACCATACTTGGAAGTTTCTGATGAACTAAAAGCTGAGATGCAGGGCCATCTTGATGCCTATCAAGCAAAGAAAGCCAAGAATAAGAAAGTTCAAAAAGAGGTGGGGAGAAGTAGTAGTGGAACTCAATTTGATAGTGATCTTCAAGATAGAATGCCTAGTTTTGAGGAATCCTTTGCTTTCCCAATCCCTGGGCGTGATCCTTATACCAATCCTAGGGATGAACATGTTGGTGGAAGTGGTGTTGGTGCATCAACATCCAAAAGGCCTCGTGGTAACCTTGAGTCATTTTTTGTACCCCGCACTACCCCTGGTGCTCATCCCACTATTGATGCCAAATGGAAGAAGATAGAAATGGAGGTTGTTTGGGAATGCATTGCTAGGTGGTGGTATGATGCAGACATACCTTTCAATGCTGCAAGGTCTGTTTATTATCAACCTATGTTGGATGCTATAGCTTCATGTGGTCCGGGCTTCAAGGGACCTGGTTATGAGGATATTAGGGGGAATCTTTTAAAAAATGAAGTTGAAAGAGTAAAGGAATACCTCATAGATTTCAAGGAGTCATGGTCTAAAACAGGGTGCACAATCATGTCTGATAGATGGACTGATCAGCAATCCAGCACCATTCTCAACTTCCTTATTGCTTTCCCTAAAGGAACTGTGCTCCTTAAATCAGTGGATACATCTGATCAAGTGAAAGATGTGCATTTACTATTTTGTCTTTTGGATGAAATAGTTGAGAAGGTGGGAGTGTAGAATGTTGTACAGGTTATCACAGATAATGCCTCAAATTATGTTGCAGTTGGAAGAATGTTAGAGGAAAAGCATCGTATAGTCTCTACTCTCTAGCTTCTAGCCTAGACTCTAGAATTATTTTTGGACTTTATAGGCCATTTAGAGTCTTTTTGAAGATGTATTTTGATT
>SNQJ01S0064427.1:57998-71369 GCA_010110895.2 Picea sitchensis
CATGATACCTGGACCAATTACCTCATGGAGCAAGAGCCTTCTCCGATACAAGACCAAGCTGATGGTGATGGATGCTGCTGCTGCTGCTGACAAGACGAAACTGATGAAAGAAGAAAAGGATGGGCCCTCCAAGGCCGTGCTCAGGTCAATCATGTTCTTGGCACTCCATGTCTAGGACCTGTGGGCCTCAAGACATGATCTCCTAGTTATCCCTAGAAATTGGGGATAACACTGCCCATACACAAAATGTTGCATACCTCTCTGATCACGATGAAGGTATAATGTCATCTAGTCTTTTGTGGCATGCTAGATTTGGTCATATCAATTATGACATACTCTGTCTATTGAGAAAGAATGGTGTTTCTGCTTTGCCTACTATTCCTAGGAAAGGGAAACAATGTGATGCTTGTATCCTTGGAAAGCATAGCAAACAACCATTCCATGATTCTACTTCTAGAACATGTAGAAAACATGAACTGATTCATTCTGATTTGTGCGGACCTATGCATGTTCCTTCTGCAAATGGAAATAAATATATCATGTTTTTTATTGATGATTACACCAGGATGTGTTGGGTGTATTTGCTGAAAGATAAATCACAAGCTTTTGAAACATTTAGAAATTTTCAGGTATGGATTCAAAATGAAGCTCGAACTCATATTAGCTCTTTTCGCACTGATAATGGAAGAGAATATACTTCTAATGAATTTGAAAGCTACCTTCGTCAATATGGAATCAAACATCAAACCACAGTTCCATACAATCCCCAACAAAATGGTGTGGTTGAACGGATGAACAGAAACACTCCTAAATATGGTTCGTTCCATGATGTTTTTCAAGAATGTTAAATTGATGTTTTGGGCTGTTGCAATTCTATGTGCAGTTTATGTCAAAAACAAGTGTCCATCTCATGCTCTTAAAAACAAGACTCCATATGAAATGTGGTATGGCCACATTCCTTCAGTGAGGCATCTCGGGTTCTTTGGTTCCATCTACTATGCCTTAATTCCTAAGGAGCAAAGAAGCAAGCTTGATGCAAGGAGTCGGAAGTGCATCTTCTTGAGGTACTCAAATACCACCAAGGGGTATCATCTTTACGATGAGACAAACAATAAATTCATCCTTTCCAGAGATGTGATCTTTCTTGAATCCACCAAGAAAGATGAAATTGTTGAGAGGCAGCTTGATCATCTGGATAGATTCACTCGTGTAAAGACATATAATGAATTTGATGATGAGATTCCACATCTTGAAGGGGGGATCCCTATCTTGGGTCAATCTCCGGAATCTCCTTTTGAAGCACCATCTTCCCCTCATGAAGAAGCTCCTGCCACTTCATCAAAACCTGAAGTTCATTTGGATGATGTGATCGAGAGGATTGAAAAGTTGAGGCTTGATGAGAACTCGACACCATCTCAATCAGCTAAGCAACCTGGACCATCTCATAAAGGTCCACCAAAATGGCTCACGAAAGCACTTGAAATTGTTCATCCTGAGAGGTTGGAAAGACAGGAACCAGAATGTCCTCAAGACAAGATGGAGGTAATGTAGATAATTCAAACTCAAATGATGTAGATGACATGGATGTTTCATATGATTGTGAGTTTAATTTATCTACTAACCATGAACAGACTTCCTTTAAAGAAGCCACTTCTCATGATGAATGGAAAGAAGCCATGCAAAAGGAATATGATGCTCTCATCAAGAATGGGACATGGAAGTTGGTGGATCCTCCATTTGGAACCAAACCAATTGGTTGCAAGTGGGTATTCAAGAACAACTATAGATCAGTTGGCTCACTTGACAAGGACAAAGCAAGGCTCATGGTAAAAAGATTTGCACAGAAAGAAGGTGTTGACTATGAAGAAACTTTCGCCCCCACAGTAAAATGGGCTACCATTCGAACTCTATTTTCCATGGCAGTACAGAATGGATGGAAAATTCATCAAATGGATGTGAAGATTGCTTTCTTGAATGGAGACTTGAAAGAGAATGTGTTTGTGTCTCAACTAGAAGGCTTTATTGTGAAGGGACGGGGTATGCAAGTTCATCAAATCCTTATATGGCTTGAAACAAGCACCACGAGCTTGGTATGAAAAGTTAACTAAGCATCTTCTGAAATTGAATTTCAAGCATTTCAATCTTGAAGATGCAACTTTGTTTGTCAAGAAAGTTGGAAAAATTGTTGTATATCTTGTCATATATGTAGAGTATCTGTTGATAACAGGGAACAATGAGAGCTACATTGCATCCATAGAGAAAGAGTTGAAGAAAGGCTTTGAGATGACAGATTTGGGACATCTTTACTACTATCTGGGCATTGAAGTGATTAAAAATTCAAGGTGCATATTCATCTCCCAAAAGAAGTACAATGGAGAACTGATGAACAAGTTTGGCATGGTTGAGTGCGATCTTGTTTCTACTTCAATGGAACAGAATTTGAAACTCACGTCAAAAGAAGGAAATGAATTTGAGGATGCAACCAAGTATAGACAGCTTGTGGGAAGTCTTATCTATCTACTACCACCAGACTAGACGTTTCATTTGTTGTTGGGATTCTTTCTAGGTCCAGGAAAAGGCCTTGTGAAGGACATTGGTCTGTTGCAAAAAGAGTTATGAAATACTTGAAAGGAACTCAAGATTTTTTACTCAAGTACTCTAAGGTGGATGACTTCAACCTGATCGGATATTCTGATTCAGACTTTGACGGAGATAAGAAAAATGGAGTATCAACTTCGAGCTATCTCGTGAGTTTTGGATCAACAGTTGTCTCCTGGAGATCACGCAAACAATTAGTTCCAATGGATTCCACAATAGAGGCAGAATATGTGGCAGCTACAAAAGCGACAAAGAAGATTGTGTGGCTCAGGAAAATATTGAAGATTTGCAAGAGAAACAAGTGAATTCTACCCTTCTAGTTGACAATACTTCTACAATCAAGTTGGACAAGAATCCCAGATTCCATGATCGAACCAAGCACATCAACACAAAGTATCACCTGATTCGATATCATGTAGAGGCCAAGATTATTCACTTAAGACATTGTTCCACAAATGAGCAAATTGCAGACGTCTTCACCAAAGCGCTTGGAAGAGAAAAATTTGAGAAGTTTAAAATGATGCTTGGACTCACACACACCCCTTCAGAGTAAGGGGGGGAATGTTGGACACGTAATCCTTGGGATTGTGTTTCCTATGTAAACAATTGTAAATATGAAGAGTCATAGGTTATAGGAAACGTCTTCAATTATGGAAGACTAACAATCACAATTTTATGTATTTATTAACCTACAAGCTAATGCAATAACCATAAGCATGGAGTTACGATTTTTGCCCAATGCTTGGCCTGACCATTGGTTTCACAGTGTTTGGTCACTCCAACTCAGTTATAAGCTCTGATATTTTGCTTGCTTGCTTGTTTATCAGGGGCTATCTTGCAAAGCTCACCTTGTCAAATGTAGGTTAACAAACGGTCTTTGCCTCTATTGCAACACTCGAAAACCTTGAAGCACATTCTATGGGAAGTGCAAGTTCAAGATTGGCATATGTTCAATCTTGATATTTGATTTTGTTTCAGGGCCAACTTCATTGGCGCACGATGTTGTTTGGTGATTTGGGGTCCTTGGTTCTTCCTCCTTTTCACTAGCATTTGGGACTATCTTTGTATTACTACTTTATTTACCATTTGGAAGTTAAGGCGCAAACATGTGTTTTATGATGAGGTCAATTCAATGCAATTTTTTTGTCACTCTTGCCAAGAAGAGGTATGTTTGCAATTGTTTGCAAAAGGCTTCCCTCTGATTAAGGATGCCAAACAATTAAATGTAATAGTTTATTCTGAATTTATTGCAGCATTAGTATCTATGAGGCAAAGGATATAGGGCTTCATTGTATATAACCTTCCTCTTTATTTTCAACTTTCTTGTAAATATTCTCTTGCTAATATAAGACGCATTTTTCAAAAAATAATTAGGAGCCTCATGATTAGACTGTGCATGCCATCCAAAACATGACAAAATATTTCTTTATATTCCAATTCCAAGATCAAGTGATTAGTCATGGATTGTGGGTTTGCAAGTACACCCTTGCTTCCCCATGGGATTACTTCTCAACCCGTGAAGCAATTGAGTTGCACTATTCCATTTGGGTTAAATTTCCTACTCTTCTACTTCAAATATGATCATCTCTAGAACAACTTACCCAACCAATTAGCAAGTTTGTTTGCCACCAACCACACCACATGTTTAACGCCAAGCAAAATACGCATATTCATGTTCAAATTACCCTACTTCGTGACCTCAAATGTAAGTCAAATTTGGGTGGTGAATAAAAAATTCTACCAACCCATTCATTACATCAACCTCCCAAACACCATTTTATGTTTTCAAGGCCTAGACCATAAGATCGAAGATTGTCTATTATTTGCAAGAAATTATGAGGGTCAATTCCATCCCCACTTCCGCAAACACTTAAAAACAAGGATGCAAATTGGATCATAGTGATCATGAAATATCCATCAACCCAAGGCCTGCACAAACCCAAGGCAACAAAGCATTGCCAACCAAGTGAGTAAGACTATTGAAAGAAAGCAAGACTTGGTCTTTAAATTAATAACAAAGCCAACCCAAGTGCTAAATCCATTAGGCCTATTGTGGCCTATTCCCAAGCGTTCTTGTTTGTTGGCTCCCTATTGGAGTTCTCAAGGAAAAACATCCAAACTGGAGCCCTACCAGTGAACAAACAATCCCTAAACTAATACAAGATTCTTAAAAATATAGAAGAGTGGATATGAATGTCGAGACCCTCTTTCTATTTTCTTGATTAGCAATGTTAAGGAGTTGATGCAACCATGCAATATGGCTAGAAGAGTTAATTCAACTAACTCTGTAAATACTCTTCATTTGCAAGAAATTATAGTTGGGTTTAAGTTATAGATTGCCCATTTGTTCATTTGGTCAAATGGAAAATTCAATTCTTCCCATGAAAAGGGCAAGGTCGGCATTGCCATTCTACTCTTGCTTGATTTTCCTATGTTGCAAATTTGTGTGTGGAATGTTATCCCCATTTTGTGGATAACTAAGGAGATGATGTCTCACGGCCCTCAGGTTGCAAATATGGAGTGTCGAGAGACTACATGACTAGCAGTACCCTTTGCACAGATGGAAAACCCACTCACCACCACAGATGGTCACAGGTTTGCAGATGGCATCCACCACACCAATTGGCTTCCGGAAGGCAGTGGGCCTTGCTCCATGAGGTACAAGTCAGTATTGTGGTGAGCATCATTTCAATATTCAAGCCATTTGATTATGTTGTATATTAGATTGCTCTAGATTTCATGATATATGCTTGGACATTATGCCTTTTTCCCTGCTTCACCTTGGTGGTTGACATTGTGCCCTAGTAAGTGGTCTTATTTGGGAATAGGTTTGCTACTAGAAACTCACTTAATGAGCCATCGTACCATTCTCGACCATACTTACCACTTTCCATCATTATTCCCCTCCATTTCCTTATCTATTGGGATTTTAGGGTGTATTGATCCAAGAAGGGGTTGTCCCTCATTCTATGGGAAGAAGGGGTTGAAGGCCCAAAGGGGTTGATGTTGGGTAAAAAATAAAAGCCTTGCATAAACCTTCTAGATGCTTCGCCCAGGGATCACCCAAGAAAGCAATGAAACGCTTATCTTTAAGTAAAGGGGACCCACAATATAATAAAGAATGCTTAAAAGGTTAGTTGAAGGATAGGAGGTCCCATCAATTGGTTTGCTGCTAGGAAAACTCACTTAATGAGCCTTCACTCCATTCATTCTCACATATCATTTCCATCATTATCTCCATTTCCCCATGTCATTGGGATTTTAGGGTGTATTGATCCAAGAAGGTTGTCCTCATTCTATGGGAAGAAGGGGTTAGCTGCCCAAAGGGGTTGATGTTGGGTAAAAAATAAAGCCTTGCATAAACCTTCTAGGATGCTTCTACCATGGATCACCTAAGAAAGCAATGAAACGCTTTATCTTTAAGCAAAGGGGACCCACACACAAAGAATGCTTTAAAAGGTTAGTTGAAGGATAGGAGGTCCCATCACTTGTTTCCACCTATCACGCCCAGGAGTATCTAGTGGTATGACATTCCCATCATTTGGTCACAAAACCAAGGTAATGGCTCTCAGCTACATGGCTAAGAGAAAGGTCTCATCACTTGTTGCACTTTCCTACTCTAATTAGGTGTTTATAAGTGACATTGCCATCATCCGTCAATGCCATGCCAGTAGTGACCTTCCACCCTCCTCTTATAATTATGAAAAGAAAATACAAAGAAAGAAAGATAAAGGCAATTGATGGGCTTGGAAAGTGCATTGTGGACAAAGGTACCACACACCCTCTACAAAGGCACCCATAAATGAGACACTCACGAATTTTGTGTCAGAGCCCTATGCTCATTGAGTCTGGACCCCAACCACTTCATCCACTTATGGCTTAGAGAGGGATTCTTAAACTCTCCTTGACCTAGGGCAAGATCTACCCAATAGAACACCTCACAACTCCTCCCATATTCAAGCTTCTGACAAGTCACATAGTGTCTTTGTTAATTAATTGTCTGATATGATCTTGAGGTTTACGCTTAGATGGCTATTTATTGATTGATTCACTTATCATGATACACATGTTAGAGTAGAATGGATGTGCTCTTTAACCATAGAATATAACAATATTGTCATCTAACTATAGGCCGAAGCCACCCCCGAAAGCACCTTAACCTCGACAGAGAGAATGATTCTGAAGCAAACCACAAAGCCAAATCACCACACGCATACATAACCAAGACTCCACTCAAAGTTCAAACTATAACTACACAGAAAGTCCTGCCTAAACCAGAATACAGACAAGAATGTTTGTCAGAATCGCCTCCTCAGACTTAAGATTCTGCTAGCTTCGGTAGCATGACTCTTCCAAAATTGAAATTCTCGAGTTGTCCGCAGCAAAATAAGGGTATGGCTTAATGATGATATGCTCGAAATGTCTGGGTCAATTTCTCATTCTAGATGCTACTTATTAATTATTTCTTTGTTTCCACTTGTCTCTAGAGTTAGGCTCTAATGCCTAGGGTTTCTCTAAGCTTCCTTTGAATATTCTATCTCTAGGGTTACATCGTGGAGGTACCTCCTGGGACGTGGAATGGAGGAATGAGGAATGGAGGAATGGAGGAAGGATGGATGGATGGATGGAGGAATGGACGGACGGAATGGAGGAATGGACGGAATGGAGGAAGGACCGGACCGAAAGACGGATGAATGGACAGGACGGAATGAGCCGAGGATGGATCGAGGAAATGGAGGATGGATGGAGGATGGTCGGATGGACCGGACGGAATGGCCTGACCGGAGCCTGGAATGGAGCCTGGACAGTGGAATGGACGGAATGGAAGGAATGGAATGGAAGGAATGGATGGAATGGAATGGAGGACGGATGGATGGACGGACGGAGGATGGAATGGAATGGATGAATGGACGGAATGGAATGAATGGCCTGACGATGGACCGGACCGAGGAGGAAGGAGCCGGAATGGATGGACGATGGATGGATGGATTGAAAGAAGGAATGGAATGGAAGGATGGACGCCGGAGGATGGAATGGAGGAATGGCCGGAATGGAATGGATGAGCCGGACGGACGGAGGAATGCCGAGATGGATGGAATTGCATGGAAAGGGAAGGAAATGGATGGAAAGGAAATGGACGGACGAATGGACGAATGGAGCCGGACAGGGAAGAGAAATGGATGGAAGGAAGGGATGGAATGGACGGAGGATGGAATGGATCTGAAAGGAATGGAGGAAGGAATGGAATGGAGTGGAGGACGGAAGGATGGAATGGAGGAATGGAGGAAGGAGGAATGGATGGATGGATGGAATGGATGGATGGAATGGGGATGGAATGGAAGGAAGGAATGGATGGAATGGATGGAAATGGAGGAATGGACCGACTGGACCGGAAGGATGGAAATGGAATGGAATGGAATGGAGGATGGATGGAAGGAATGGATGGAATGGAATGGAATGGAATGGAATGGATGGATGGAATGGAAGGAATGGAAAGGATGGATGGAAGGATGGATGGAGGAGGAAGGAAATGGAATGGATGGAGGATGGAATGGATGGATGGATGGAATGGAATGGACCTCTAATCTTGTGTTTTACCCCATAATTTGTGGACAAGTCACCTTAATGACATTTGTATAAATAAGAGATCATAAGATCTCGTTTAGGATAACCCTCCCTCATTGTGAGAGGACTTGGTCTGAAATTCACTATACTTGGCTCTTTTATCTCTTTGTGCACTTGCTTTATGGCTATTTTATGAATGGCTGATGGAGGAGGTTTAGCTAGCTTTGGATGATGCTTTCTAGCTCTTATGTTGGATTATCTTGGCATTTCTCTTGATCTTGGTATATGGTCTTTTACTATTATGCTATCATTTTTCAAGTTCAAGCATTGTTATGCTAGGAGCTAGGTGGAGTATAAGGGCATACACCCCCACCATAGCCTCCCACCATTCTATGCTTCATCTCATTGATTTCACTAGGTTTGCTAAGAGAAGCATAAGGGCATACACTTCTTAGCTTAAAACCCTAGCTAGAGAAACTCTGCCTTGGGAAGCAAAAGGGCTTACACCCCAAGGAGTGTGAGCTTTTCTAGCTCTTGTTTATTTGACTTCATTAACCCAATAATAAAGGCATCTAGACATACTTTTTTTGCATTGGAGATATAAACTATTGGCCTTGGGAAATGTAATTTTTATCTTGAAAGGTTTTTGCTTGAAATTGATTTGCCTCATTGAGAGTATCCTTCCCCTACTAGGGTGTCCCCCCTCTCCCAATACTCTAATTGTTGTTACAAACTTTAACCTACACATTAGGGCTGCATAACCTCCTAATACTAATTCTCTCTTAACTTCTAAACTAACCCTAAACTAACTCCTAAATTTTGTCTACTTACTCTACTAACTAGGGTGCATCTTTGGGCTAGTTCTGGCACTTTGTGTGGTTGATTTTGCTGTCAAGAGTTACTGAATGCCACATATTGCAATTTTCTGCAGAAAATACATGTTTACAACAGCTATCTCTGCTTCCTAAGTGCCATTTTTCAGCCTATATTCATTGTTAATTTTGATGTTGATTTACTTAACTAGTTTCAGGATCTTTTGTATGTTGATTTAGATATTTTATTTGGCTGATATAAATTAAGTCATCTAATGCTGTAATTAGGGACAGCAAGTTTAACTTGCTGGATCCAATTGCTAACATATAATATTGTAAGAGTGTCTTTTCTGTGTCTTGGGTACAATCATCTAGAGAAGTACTATACATATGGGGCAACAATTACTTGACTTAAAAAGCATCTCTCTTCCCTACCTTTATCTCCCACATAGACTTGACCTCTAGGGGATTCACTTCATTTTTCCATCTCCCATCTCAATCCCTAGGGTCACTCAAGATCACCTCCTAGAGTGACCTAGTCACCCTTGAAGTGTGGGACCTACATCGAGACATTGGGTGTAGGATTCTGTAGCACTTGCTTTGTGGTTGGATCGAGCTTTCCCAACCTACAACTTAAGCTATAACATGGACCAAATGCAAAAACTAGTATGGGATATGCTTAATACGGACAACAATGCTTTATGATTGTCCAATATCTATGTCGGAAAGGCTTTAATAATGTTGTTGAACTAGTGACCTTTTGGCAATGTATGGCTAGTGAGTTACTTTGTAATGTGCCTAGATTTGAATAAGCAAGCTAACATTGAAAAAATATAGATCTAAACCAAAACAATAACAAGAATGTGTAGATGTGAAGCTTAATCAAAAGTAAATATTCAAAACAACCAAAAATAGTGGGAGGCCCTACCCACCCAAGAGTGAATTGCACCTACAAATCCGAAGTAATGGAGGAAGGCCTCTCCAAAATATATTGGAGTAATATAATTTGATTGATAGAATTGCATTACATAGAGAGGGAGGAATCACCTAATTATACACAAAAAAGGAGGGCATCCCTAACTCATAATCCGAGATACCTTCATACAAAAAAGGAAATGAAGCGCCAACTTGTGTACCTTTATTTTAATATCAAACTCATGGTAAGCAGATTCTGCACTCAAAAAGAATAACCTAAATCCTTGGTAATTGAATATTTGAAAGCTTCAATCAAATTAGCAGATCTACGTACACTAATCTACAAACACATACTGCTGGAAATTTGAACATCTGAAATCTCAATCACATCTATCTTCTATTGATTATTGAGGGAAGAAATACACTACGATAGCTTAAAACAAAAACATGTCAACCATCTCGATGGTGTGACTTGCATCTCCTTTATAGAATAGGAAGAAGAAGGAAGATACAATGTAATTGGTAATCCGACTAGATCAAACCCTAACATTAGTTTTATCACCTAGTGCATCGTCACTACATGGATAAGAGTGCCAAGCAAGTGCACCGCAATTATAAGACGAATTCGTGCATGTAAGCATGGATCCCCTTCCTTGAGATTTGTGCTCTTTACCTAAACTAGAAACTTCCCTGCATGAGTGTCCTAACTGACTACGGATCTACACCCTTATACTAACAATAGATCATGCATGTAGAACTAAATTGACTCTAAACCACACTAAATTGAATTGAATATTAAGTAAAGACTGGTGCATGCATGTTGGAGGCATATGCATGAACCCTTCAACTCATGCCTACATCACAATAGGTTGCCTCCATAAGCAACTACTGATGTGACTAGCTCCAACACTCAACATTGCTCTGCACACATCTCGAGGTATAGATAGAATATGGAACTCATGTCACTGTTACACCCTGAGGAACAAGACTACCGAGCAACAAAGTAGACACTCTAACAGTCCCTCTTTGCAAGAAAGGTGTTCTCCACCAAGCCCAATCTCTCCCTTAGCATCTCAAACTTTCCCTTTTCCAGGGGCTTAGTCAAAATGTCTACAACTTGTGAATCTAAAGGAACATACTCTTGAGGCACTACTCCCTTCTAAAGCTTGTCTCAAAGAAAGTGGTACTTGATGTCAACATGGTTGAAGCAGTCATGGAATACTCAATTCTCAAAGAATCTAATACAACTCTCACTATCAAACCATAGTAAGTTCCAACATCTCACTTGTCAACGTTGCTATCAACTTATGAAGCCAAATGACTTCACAACGAGCAGTGTTGGTTGCCATGTACTTTGCCTCTGCTAAACTCAATGCCCCCAATGCTTGCTTCATGTTGAACCAAGATATCACTCTTGAACCCCAAACTAAAGAAATAACTTGACGTAATCTTCTTGTACTTGTATCCCCTACACGGTCAGAATCAACAAACCGATGCAACATCATCTCGCTATCTCTTACATATCTCAAACCATAATGTATTGTGCCCTTCAATTATTAAAGCGCATTTTTATAGCTACCTACTGAATCTACCTTAGCTCAACCATATACTAGCTCAAAGTGTTAATTGCAAAACATATGTCAAGTCTAGTATTAACCAAATGTATCAAAGATCGAATCAATTGTTTATACATTAAAGGATCTACTAACTTTGAATCTAACTCAGTATGCAACTTCAATTGGTATAATAGGAGTGGCTAAGGGTTTACAATCTATCATCTAAAATCTCTTCAAGATATCAATCGTGTACTTTCCCTACCCAAGGAAAACATCACATGTACCCCGCCACACCGAGAAATAGAGCCTCAATCCAATCTCAAACTCACATCCCAACTTTGCCTTGAACCATGCAATGAGCCTATTTGAACTCCCTGTAGGTATCAAGTCATCTACATATAGAATGAAAACAAGCAAATAAAATTTATCCAATAAATGATAAAGATTGAGATATGCAAAAGTTTTAGTGAAGCTCAAACCTAACAAGTACTCATTGTTACCCCCCCGACCTAGGGGTAACTAAGGAGATGATGTCTCGAGGCCCATTAGTAGAAGATGTGGAGTGTCGAGAGCCAAATGACCAGCTGAGCCCACATTGAGCAGACAGATGTAATGTCCCCCTCCCCTTGACAAGAACAAGGGAGGACTAAGTAGTCTAGTCACCCCTCTAGACTATAGTCCAATGGGTAAAAAGGGGTATGAGGCACTAAAGGTCACTTAAGGAATTAAAGATATTTTATTAAAGTGACTTTCATGAAGAAAAGAAAAGGTTAAGTGACTTAAGGAGAAAATGAAATCACAACCTTAGTAAAAATCAAAAAGCAACTCAACTGAGAATTAGATCGGGAGGTATAAAAGAGAGAGGAGGGTGCCTCACTCCTCATTCATGCTTTTCTTCTATTGAGATCTCTTGAGCTATACAGCTTATGTTTTGAGGGTTTTGACTCAAGAAACCCTAGAGACCAGCAAGGAGGTGAAAGATCCCTCTGTTCCAGGTCCACGCTTGGTCAAGGAGGTCAAATATTCCTCCCTCACCATTCTACTCAGTCTAGATACATTTCACGAGAGATTTGTGCAAGTAGGGCGCATTTGACAGGCATTTCCAGCATGTGAGGTGCACTAGTTGAAGGAAAAGTATATGATTTGCTCTGTGGGGGTCAGATCTTCAGGGAAAATCTTTGCAAGAGTGATTGTCATCACCATAGCGCCCTTCTCCATCAGTTGTTGGAGGTTTTCCACTTGCATATCTATTTTATTCTTCATGAGGGCGAATCTGTTGAAGGAGGGTGCACCAGTCCTCTAGGGGGAAGTGAGTTGGAGGGTTTTATCAGGGAGTTTAGTCCCAAACTTGTTCCATAAGTTATCTACAACTCTCGATCTACATTTTGACAGTATTTTTATGAGTTTTGGATGCCATCTTCAGGAAGGCCAAAATCTATAGATTTTCCAGCCAGTAAGGGGCACACCAGGTTCAAATCTGAAGACTATTGCTCATCGGGGAAAGAAATTAATCTTGTATTGGCCTTCAATCATTTGTGCGGGATCTTGGAGACCCTATTTGCTCTATATCTTTGTATCTGGAGGGCACATGCATCTTTGGTTTCTCCATCTTATTCTATTGTACCAAATCTGCAGATCTACCATCTAATTATAATAAATACAGGTCAAATATGAAGCTTTACTGAAGTATATTTGTTTGTAAACCTTATATCTTGTTATCTGCTTCTTTTTGTCTTTTAAATGCTACAAAAACTCTGCATAAAACACTCAAAGCGCAACATCCAGAAGTAACCCTACAAACAACAAACAAAGAAGTCAGAAATTCAACAAGTTCCCTAGCGAATCTGCTTGGGAACATTACAGTGGTATCAGAGCGAATTTCCTTCGCCAACCTGTGCTAAAATACAGATGACCAAGAGAAGAGG
>SNQJ01S0064428.1:9468-22641 GCA_010110895.2 Picea sitchensis
ATGGGTGTGATTGGGACTACTAGGAGAGGTGATCCATCATAGATACTTGCAGCGTAGTCTTTTGACTATGGTGGTAGTCCTCCTCATGCCATGTGAAATGGATGGGTGTGATTGGGACTACTAGGAGAGGAGAACATCATAGATACTTGTAGCGTCATCTTGTAACTATGGTAGTAGTTGTTCACATGAAATGTGAAATAGATGGGTGTGATTGAGACTACTAGAAGAGAACATCATAGAAGAATACCTCCCTAGCTAAGAGGGAGTGTTTATGTTTTGGTAGCAGCGGGAGGTATTCCCTCTTGGACAAATTTTCTTAGAGAAGAAGAAGACTCTAAGAGTCAAAGGAAGACCATTGAAAAATAGAAGAACACCCTAGAAAACAAGTCGGCCCATGGGAAAAGAATAAAGTGGAAATAGAATTCCAGGAAGAGAAATCGGCCCACGGGAAAACAACAAAGTAAAAATAGAATTCTAGGAAGAGAATTCAACCCCATTTAAGTGACTTGAATGTTAATATTTTGGTGTAACTACGGAAGATATTCTTTTATATTGTTTTTAGTCAAACCTTTAAAAGTTTATTATAATTATATTGTATGAGCCCACTCAACATAAATTATTGTATTATTGGCATTTTACTTATAATTGTAAAAATCCTCATTGTGGCTAATCGACCATGTTTTATGGATTAGTTAGGTCAATATTCATGTCTCTTCAAGAGACATTGTTGTGTATAAATAGAGGATAGGTTCCTCTCATTTGGACACACACTCACACACTTCTTGGATACTGGTTCTTTTGGTGTTTTGGTCTTGGTCTTTCTTGGAGAGCTATAGTGCATCATTGTACTAGTTGAAGGAATCTATATTGAGCATTTTGGTTGTTGAGTTTTCTCCCCCATGAGGGTTACCCATGATAATATTTGTGTTATTGTATCTGTGATTGTCTATATTTCAGTGATCCTACTACAATTTCTATTAGATTAAGTAATTGTAATTGTGTAACTAGAAAATTTAAAATTCCAACATAGAATCAAAGCAGGCCTTAATAGAAGCCAGTTGCAGATCTAGAATCCTAAAAGGGAGTCATTTTCATTCTAGAGAGAGATTCCAGAAAAACCAAGACCATCAGAAGGAACGATGACTACCAGAACAAAGATCGATGATAAGTTAGATAGATTTGATAACTTCAGGGCCTGGAAGTACAAAGTAACCCTCCATCTTGAAGAACATGAACTGGAAAAGTTCATTATAGAAGAGGTTCAAGAACCTCAAGGAGATGAAGCTAAGGAAAAATATAAGAAGGACATGGTGAGAGAAAAAAGGATTATTGCAGACTCCATTAAGGACCACCTTATCCATCATATATCATCATTTCTTCTCCAAATAAAATGATGGACACCTTAACTCGTCTGTTTGAGGGAAGAAACATAAATATAAGAATGACTCTGAGATCTCAAATGAATAATGTGAAAATGCATAACTCAGAAACTATTCACTCCTACTTCTCAAGAGTGAATGAAATCAAGGAGAAGATAGAAGCCATTGGTGACTCAGTATAAGGACAAGAGATGGTGATGACTACCGTGAATGGCCTCCCAAGATCATGGGATGTAGTCATCCAAGGAATTTGTTCAAGAAATAATCCTCCCAAGTTTAGTAGGCTTTGGGAAGATTGTTTCCAAGAATAATCTAGGACAGTTGCAAGAGAAGAAAATATGGAAGATAAAGATCAAGCCCTAGCCGCCCATGCTAGGAAAGGAAAGAACAAGAAGGAGCATTATTTACCTAAGAAGTTTAATATGGATCAAAGAGACAACTCAAATATCAGATGTTACTATTGTCAGAAATTGTGGCACTTTGTTAGGGATTTCCCCCTCATTATGGAAATTAAGAATAATAAAGGAACTAAGAGGCATCAATCTCACACGGCTAAAGATGATGAGCATCCCAAGAAGGTTGCAAAGCAAGATGAATCAAGTAATGAGGATTATGTTCTTATCTCAGCCCTCATAGGTATTGTTACTCATGGAAGTGATACTTGGTTGATATATAGTGGTGCTTCCAAGGACGTGACAGGCTATGAAGACTCCTTATCTAAAATTATTCATAAAGATTCACCTCACAAGGTGAAATTGGGTGATGACTATCAGTATCCAATCAAAGGTGTTGGAGAAGCTTGCTACAAGTTAAACTCATGCAATCCAATGAAGCTGAAGGAAGTTCTCTCTGTTCCAGGTTTAAAGAAGAAACTTATCTCAATTTCAGCATTGGACAAGAAAGGATTTAGAGTAGAATTTATTGATGGTCAAGTTCGCATGTGGACAGAAGGGAAGACCCTTGATGATGCAGTAGTGATTGGAGTTGAAGAAGGAGGACTCTACATATTAAAGGACATTCAGACTCTACAATGGTTCATGATATTGTGAATCCCAATGAACTATGGCATAGGATATTTGCTCACCTACACTACAAAGTTATTCCTCTTGTGAGAAAAATGGTGACAGGTCTTCCAGAAATCCGAGCAAATGCAGATGGTCTATGCAAAGGATGTGCAAAAGGAAAGAATGTGAAGCACTCCTTTCCCAATAGCAATAGCAGAGACAAAGGAGTTTTGGACATCGTGCATTCAGACGTATGTGGACCGATGTCGACAAATTCACTAAGTGGGGTCTGAACCTTCTTCATCATCAACCAGATTATTTTGAAGAAGGTTTTGAACCTTTTGATCTTCTTTATTCCTATGATCTCTTTGAATAATTTGAGGTGCATTATTTTGTCTCCTGAAATTGTTTCTATTTCCAAAATCTTGTGTATTTCTATTGGCTTGTCTCCCCTCAAGTTTCAGTTTTTCCATTTTTGTAGAAAGCGACTTGACTAACTTAGTCAATTCATCCACCTGAGGGTTAGTTACTAAAGTATCAAAATTGGAAGCTTCTTCTTTTTGTTTCCTCCTATCCCTATCAGATTTGCCTCTTAATTTATCTGCAGCCAATATGTTTGATTCCACTTCTAGGGAAGCATCTTCCATATGGGCTAGTGAAGTAGATATTCTCTCTCTTAACAGAAGACAAAACTCAGGGAAAAAGGCACTAGCATAGGTTATTTTGGAAGAACTTCCAATAGGATTGATATCAGTAGGGATTTTATTATACATTTTTTTAAACCTTTTTGAAAAGTTTGATATTGATTCACCTTCTTTTCTTTTGAGAGCCCCAAATTCAACGATATAATAAAGAAAATCCTTATTGTCACCCCAATGCCTTAAAAAGGCATCATATAGGGATTCAATCCAAGAAATTAAACTCCTAAACCATTTCTTGGATTCACCATCAAGACTTTGTAGAAAAATTCTCATCCAAACATCCTCATTTTCAATATTCAGATTATCAGCAAACATATAAAATGTTGCAAGGTGTTCTTCTGCAGTGATATCCTCTTCTCCTGTGAACTTGGGCATATACTTTAGGTAATCTCTTATTGGGAGAGAATTCATAGATTGAGGAAGCACCAGAGGGGCATACCTAGTATCCATAATGGAATCCATTCTATTCTGAGGAGGATTAGCCCCTACCATTTGATTAGGTAAAGGTGGATTCTAAATTCTAGGAGAAATAAGAGGTGATTTGACAGGAAAAGTTGCAATTTGTATATCAGGTATTTTGGGAAAAGGAAGAGTATAATATGGAGGAGTTTTAGACTTAACAAAAAGTGGTTGGGTCTTGGATGTGGATGGGGAAAACTCAAGAGGAACTGAGGATCCTTCTTCTTTGGTACAGAAAATTTAAGAATGGGGAGAAGGAGAACCTAAGAGAGGAAAATCTTCCAGACTCTCAAGCCTAAACCAATTTACAACTTCAGGGGATGCAAGAACATCAAATTTTTCAAGACTTTCTTCTTTCATCTTAGGATAAAAAGATAAATATTCTAGAGGAAAATCTCCTAGTTTAGACTTTACAGGATTTTTAGCAATAGGCAAATGAGAAAAATGAGAAACAACAACTGGAGTATGGAAAGCAAAGTCAGGTAAATTTCCAGAAGTACCTGAATATGTTGAAGAGGAAGCTCCTTGCAAAACTTTTCCCTTATTTAAGATATTGTATGGATCAGGTTCAGGTGTAGCCAGAGGTGACTATGGATTCAACCTCGTGTGTCTGCATTTGGGAGCCACAACTGAACTTTGGAGTCGCCAAGTGCAATCTGCAATATTTTGTTTACTGATTATTGTGCACCATCAAAATCAATAATTTGTCTTGTCGTACAACCCAAGGAAATGTTTTCAATTTGTTCCTCGCCAACAACGCCAAAAATGTTAGCACTAGAAGTCACACTTAGACTGTTGTAATTGCAATCCCAATACCCATCAGATTATTAAAGATAAATGTTTATGATAAGCTGGCAAATGGATAAAAAAAACTCAGAAAAAGAATGTTAATCACAGCTTACTCCATCCAATATGCACCAGCAAATAAGGCTTTGAGTAACTTGGATCGGGATTTAAGAAATAAAGTGGGTAGGTGGAAGACTTAATAAGAAAAATGTAACATTCCTACCATCTACATCAAGTAGTATTGACAGACATATGAAGAAAACCCTCTGAAACAAGAAATTTTCATAATCAAAGAGAAAACTCTGAAATAATTATAAACAGTATCACAACAGATCCTCCATTGCAACAAATATACAATTCATCCAAATGAATCACTCCATAGATTGTAATCAGAATTAGATAAAAACAAGATGATAAGGAACAAGATTGATTTCTATTATCCAAAGTGTCTTAGGTCTGGTACATACAATAGGAGATACTCTCTGCTACATAGACAACATCAAAAATATGAGTCTCTCTCACACTATTTGAACCCTCCTTCAATCTTACAATGTTTATCTTATAGCCTAGGCTGTCATTGACACCTTTACAATTCAAATAACAACTCATGCATAGGATTCATGTGCCTAAAGTTGGTGTAGCTACAGTTGTACAACAGATAGAAAATAAAATGCTACATTTCAGGATGATGTTGGAAAAGTTTGCAACATCTTCTTTATGGATGATGAGGTGTCCCTTTCGGTTCATTTTCCTTTGACGGGTAGCCTCCCAGCTCACAATTGATCCTTAGACAACTGTCATGCATCCATATTGACACATGGCAGTTGTTCCTCCCCGCAAAAAATCCAAAACATGAGTTTGTAGTGCCAGTTCGCAACGCCTATCTGTATCAGCCAGTTCACAATGCCAAGCACTGCGAAATTTCCTATAGTGTCTTGTTTGATTTGATTAAGTCTTAAAACATCCCAAAATTGCCTCAAGTGCCCCAAAAATGTTGTAGCATATTATAATATTGGTACATGAATAGAAGAAAACATCCCAGTAGCTAATCATGGCTTACAAATAATAACCATCCTCAAAAGTTGCAAAATGCATAAAATAGGAAACTTGACCAAAACTGATATTGGTTAAGGAGGTTCAACATCTTCATTTTTTAACTATGGAGCTTCTCTTGGTAGCAACCTTAGCTAACATGTCCATATTTCTCTTGGCCAACTCTTCTTTAAAAGGTTGTAGTTCTTATTTTAGCTTTCTGATTTGATCTTGATAAGATATGTTTTGTCTGTAGAGATTTATGAGCTGCTTGTGGAGGGGAAAAAATATTTTGGCTAAAAATTTGTCCTTGTCAATAGTTTCATGGTACATGCCCATCATCCCCTTAAGCTTCTTCCTATAGCCAGAGTCTTCACACTTTAGTTTATCAACCGCATCCCTTGCTTCTTTAAGTTGTCGTTTGAGCCTCTTGAAAGTGGGATTTATTTCCTCTTGAGGAGTAGTGATATCAACAATTTCAATGGGTTGCTCAAAATATTTGGATTTACCTTTCCTCTGGGATGAAGTTTCTGCTACATCATCCTTCACAAGAAAATTTTGTTTGGTTTTTTCTCTAGTAAAAGGCCTCCTAGGCTTAACCTTGTCTACAGCAATGGGTGAATCAAATATGAGCTTTCTTCCTCTTGGACCTGTGGATTTACTTAAAGGAACCTCCATAGGAGTGGGATCTTCCTTGGGTGAATCTCCCATGTGTGAAGGTTTTGAAGGCCCTCCTTCTTTTGTTTTATTTTTTGCTCTATCATATATATTATTCATAGCACCATTTTTCTTCTTTCTAACCTATGAACACACATTCCTTTCAACAGGAGTAGGACTTTGTCTCTTAGACTGTGGAGTGGGGGAAACATTCAGCTGAAAGTGTGATGCAGTGAGGATTTTTTCCCAATCAGTGTTTTTCTTTGTCTACTCTTCCATCACCAACATTTTAATAAGGCCAGAGTGAAAGACACTAGTGTCTACTTTCTTAGACTTGGATTGAACTCTATCATCCATTTTACCAATGCTTATGAAGAGGTAAAAAGGGAGGTCCATTGCTTCTTTCCCTGTGAAGTGTAATAGTAGTCTCATCTGGTATTGGTATACCATGTTAAATATTCCCTCACAGGTGAAATACCTTTAGATCACCTTCAACGTCTTATCAAAACCTTGAATCATGTGGCTTCTAGGTACCCCTTTGGACAAGTTGTCTCCTTGACACTCCATCTTAAGAAATTCATTGGAGAAGGAAGCATTTAATGACATTGCCTTGAACTACTTTTCTCTAGTGTTGGGTATCTCTGTTGCAACAGAGATGGATAGTTATGAAACTTCAAATTATAACGTTCCCACTCTAGTTTTGGTCCCATTGAAGTTGAGTGAAAATTCTTTGGCTACCTATGGATGCCCCATCTGCATTTTTTGACAGAAATTGATGCAACCTACCCTCTGAAAGGCTTCCCTGATCAAAGGATAAAAATCAAGGAGTTGCATGTCATAGAACTCTTTCCTTACAATCTCCCCTCCCTTATGAGTTTTCTTATGTTGTTGACTATCCATATTGTTGTTGAGGAATGTTTTTTTGTGAGTTTTAATGACAGGTAGATGTATGAAAACGGGAAATACAAGAAACTAGGGTTTTGATGGCAAACTCTTTTTAATAAGCTGACCTTGTACAATTTTTTTATACAACTCACTTTATGCACATGAAGTATAATAGAAGACACTCTTTCAATCAGAGACAGTAAGGAATAGCAACTGAGAATTATAATGAGAGGGAGACATGATAAATCTCTGCTAAACAGGGTTTTATCAGCATAAAATGGGTTAATAGCATTAATATTTCTTTCAACTTAAAACATGATTCAATAAGATGATCATCCACACTTTTCAAACTTGAGAGGGGTGCAGATTCATTATTTTAAGACTGAACTGTAAAGGGTGCAGAAGACGGAGATTTCAATAATGTTGGAACAGAGGGTTCGCAGTGTGTTGTTCACATCACTTAGTTCGCAGTGCCTGATTAGCCAGTTCGCAACGTTGTGGGGAAATCAATGGGACGGGTAGTTTATAAGCAGTGGGAAAAGGTAGTTGAAGTCAAAAGCAACCAGGGATTTATGGGAAAGGCTCAAAAAATCATGGAGATGAATTTAAAAGTAGGCAGCGATAGAATTAGGACAGTTCACTGCGTTGATGGGTGAAACCAGCAAAAACCCCTCTTCCAACCCTTAAACAGCATGTAAACTCTCATGGAGTACCTAGTGGACTGGGGTTTGATGTTGATGTCTTTGAATCTACACAGGGATGTTTGCAAGTTTTCCAACCTCTAACCCTCCTCTTCAGCCAGTCTACAGCGCCTATCTACCAGTTCGTAGCACCTGATTCAAATAAGAAGTGCATACTTTGAGGAGGTTGTTAGAAGATCCGATGACATGATCCCTAAAAAAATTGGTTAAAAGATGGTGTTGAAAACAATGAAATCTCCTTTTTCATGGTTCTTAAATGAAATGATAACAATTGAATGCATGAGGTACTTATGAGTACGTTGTGAACTCTCCTAGTGAGTCGGAAGCACATACAATTGATTTTGATTTGACACTTAGATGGATAGATGGTGGCAAGGAGAATCTTGTGTACATCATGGAGGTGTGACATGTCAAGGTGATGACGAAAAATTCAAAGATGTGACTCATGAGGGTTCATTCACCTTGCCATGATAACAAAAGACATAACCCAAAGACTCTAGACCAAGGCAAGACTAACTTTAGCTTATTCAAATCAAAATTTAAATGATTACTGTAACAAGAAGACATGAAATCCTATGACTTATGTAACTCTATGACTCAAAAAACATAACTGAAATGATATTTTGACCCTTACAATTCTATGTGTTAATATGTGGCACTCAGTATGGTTGAAATTGAGTATGTGGTAGCATGTGCAGGGAGTAGAGAAGCAGTATGGCTTTGGAAGTTGTTGTCTGGGTTATTTGGTCTAGGATTGGAGGCAAACTGCATTTTGTGTGACAACCAAAGTTGCATGAAGTTGTCAGATAACCCGGTGTTCCATGATAGGTCAAAGCATATTGAGATCAAATACTACTATATCATGGATATGGTACAGAGATGAGCAGTGAGGCTCCAATTCGTGACTACCGAGGATCGGGTTGCATATGTGTTCACCAAGTCGTTTTCGAGGATGAAGTTCGAGTACTTTAGGTACAAGCTTGGTGCGGTCCCTCTTCATAGGGAGTGACAGGAAAAATCTCATCCAACATGAAAAAGGGTTGGCACTAAGTCTGATGGGTCTCATCCAGCATGAAAAAGGGCTAGCACTGAGACAGGAGTGCACATGATCAGGTATTGATGCATCACAGGGAGTGGATGTCTTGGGGACATCTTGTAACTATTGAGAGCTACCCACAGACCTTGGTTTCATGGGGTGAATTCATGTTGCACTATCGATATCCGAGGATGTATAGATTTGCATGTTCAATAGTCAATGGATGTGAGCTCGTGTGGTATCAAACTTGGAGTCTGTGTCTGGAAAGAATACCTTCCTAGTTAAGAGGGAGTGTTAATATTTTTTGGTGTAACTACGGAAGATATTCTTGTATATTTGTTTTAGTCAAACCTTCAAAAGGTTATTATAATTATATTGTACAAGTCCGCTCAACATAAATTATTATATTATTGTTATTTTACTTATAATTGTAAAAAGGCTCATTGTGGTTAGTTGGCCTTGTTTTATGGATTAGTTAGGTCAAGAGTCATGTCTCTTCAAGAGACAATGATGTGTATAAATAGAGGATAGGTTCCTCTCATTTGGACACACACTCACACACTTCTTCGAGACTGGTTCTTTTGGTGTTTTGGTCTTGGTCTTTCTTGGAGAGCTATCATGCATCATTGCACCGGTTGAAGGAATCTATATTGAGGATTTTGGTTGCTAGGTTTTCTCCCCCACAAGGGTTACCAGGATAATATTTGTGTTCTATTGTATCTGTGATTGTCTATATTTCAGTGATCCTACTACAGTTGCTATTGGATTAAGTAATTGTAATTGTGTAACTAGAAAATTTAAAATTCTAGCATTCAAGACTATAAATAAAGTGATGCCTTGCTCATTTGATCACTCACTCACACAGTTATCTCACTCAAGAAGAAGGTGTAACTCTGAGGAAAGAAGAAGACGCATATACTTCAACAATTGGGCTTTCTTGGTGACTCTTGGTGATTTCTCTTGTGCACTATCTCTAGAAGAGTTGCACTAGTATTATGTGGTGGCTCAGCTACCCTCGTTAGGGTTTAACAAGGAGAAGAAATAAGTTATTGTATCACGGTTCTTCATTATTAGTTTTTCTCTTGTGAATAGAGATTTTTCATGGTTGTATTGTATTCTCTCTAAGAAAAGTTGGTTGGGTTTTTCCCCGGGTTTGGGGTTTTCCCAGGATAAATCTTTGTCCTCTTGTGCTTCTTTATCCTTCTTATATTTTCAGTATATGGTTGTTGAATGTAAAAGAAGATCTAAATACTCTGTTAAATATATTGCTCTAAGAATTTAAGAAAATTTGACAATTTTGACCAGTGTACCAATATTGAATATTGCAAACCCCGATAAAGACTGTGGTGTGTGCGCGGATGCATGCAAGGAAGGGCACGGTGGAGTCCTCACACAAAAGGATCATGTGGTATGCTATGAGTTCAAAAAATTAAAAGAGCATCAGAGGAATTATGTTAACCATTATCTAGAATTAACAATCATTATTCATGCATTGAAAATGCAATGACATTACCTCATGGAGAGGAAATTTGAGCTAAAGAAAAACCATTTTGGTCTGAAAAAAATTGTTAGGATAGCCCACATTAAATGATATACAAACTAGATGGATTGAATTTTGTAGTGAATATGAATTTGAAATTAAGCATATCAAAGGCAAAGAAAATCAAGTGGTTGATGCACTAAGCAAAAAAGTGCATGAGATGCATGTTGCAGCCATTAGCGGGTACGGGAATAATTTGAAAGATAGAATTTTAGAAATAGTAAATTCAAATCAGCACTATTTTAAAATAAAATAAACATTACAACAAGGCAATTTGCAGTAGAAATTCAAATATTATGAGCTACAAGAGGATGGAATCCTCATGTACATAGGAAAGGTATACATTCTGAACTCCAGTGAGTTGAACAATACATTGATGAGGGAAATGTATAATGCACCCTACATTGGACACCCAGGATATCAGAAATCCATTGCAGTTGTGAGAAGCCAATATTTTTGGCCCAGAATGAAGAGAGAAGTGGCTAATTACATGGCCAGGTGTCCATTGAAAGTGCTAGAAGGTGAAAACCGAGCATGAAAATCCAGTTGGGTTGTTACATCCATTTCTCATTCCAGAATGGAAGTGGAAAGTTGTTACAGTGGATTTTATTACCAAGATGCTCAGAAGAATGAAGCGGCATGATTCCATCATGGTGATGGTGGAAACATTTACTAAGGTTTCACATTTTATTCTAGTGAAGACTACTCACAAGGCATCCAATATTGCAAAAATCTACATGAAATAAGTTTCTAGGCTACATGGAGTGCCCAAGGCAATAGTCTCAGACAAAGATCCCAAGTTTACATTCAATTTTTGGAAAGGTTTGTTCAAAGTGTTTGGGACAAATTTAAATCTCGGTACAACATATCACCTAGAATCAAATGGGAAAACAAAGAAGACTAACAGAATAATTGAAGACATGCTCAAAATGTATGTGATGGACCAGCCATCCAAGTGGGAAGACTATATTCATTTAGTTGAATTCACTTACAATAATGGATATCAGGCATCATTAAAAATGAGCTCGTTCGAAGCTTTGTGTGGCAGGAAGTGTAATACACCAGTGAGTTGGAATAACCCAGCAAACAGAGTTGTTATTGGGCCAGAGTTGTTAAAATAAATGGAGGAAAAGATAAAGATCGGGCAGAATTTAAAGGCTACCAAGGATAGGTAGAATATTTATCCAAACAAGAACAAAGTTTTCAAATATTTTAAAGCGGGTGAACATGTATTTTTAAAAGTGAAAGTGAAAAGAAGTTCGCTAAGATTGGGTTGCTACCCAAAGTTGACAGCAAGATATTGTGGATCTTTTGAAATCTTAGAGAAGATAGGGTCAATGGCATACATACTAGATTTGTCTGCATCCATGAGAATGCATAATGCATTTCGTGTGTCCTTATTAAATAAATATGTGTTTGACCCTAACCACATAATTGATTGGATTGTGATCTAGGTGGAGCATGAAGGAGATTTTTGGATGGAACTAGTGCACATCCTAGACCGAAAATTTAAAGTGATCAAGAACAAAGAAATCGACCTAGTAAAGGTCCAATGGACCTGCTACAGTCCTGAAAAAACTACATGGGAGCATGAGGAGACCATGCAGGAGGAGTACCCACAATTTTTTGTCAATTTTGAAGAAAACATCATATAAGAATGCAAGACTCCATTTTGGGGTAGTTAAAATTCTGGAACCACATCTCAAAGTCCTAACCTGTAAGGCCCAAATTTAACAAAGCCTAAAAAAAATTGTAAATTTAAACAATTAAGATTATTTCGACGTATAAACAATAAGTAATTTCTTTATTCAGCAAATAAGCAGCAGAAATTTAAATTTATGAACAGCATGCTAATAATTTTAAATAACCATCACATGTTCATGAGAATGCGCACATAAAAATACCTCTGTCTGATGCTAAATTCCTGACCTTTGGTTGTCCTCTCTGCTGCTCTGCCCAGACTCTGCTTGATGCTATGACCAAACCCTGCCCAAAACCGACTAACCACCCAACCAGCTAGGAGCAGCCTATACAGCTCCCTAGCTCCAGGATTCCGTGAGGATTCCTGGCCCCTGAGCCCAAAACTCCCAGCAACCTGGTGCCCCCTGCAACAGTTCACCCAACCACCAAAACCAAACTCCAAAACCAGAAAAATATCCAACAACAAATACAGTCCTCTCTTCCCAATTTTTCATAATCCCTTTCCCGAAGGTCTCTGCCCAGTCATATCTCTCCCCATTCACCGACTCCCTACCCTCCTTTAATGTCACCCACCTTATCCCTCCATTTATTACCCTATCCTTCCATTTATTACCTTATCCCTCCACTCAATGCTTCATTCCCCCCATGCATACTTAAAGTCTTATAATAAATAAATTAAATTTATTAAGCCCTTTAATTCATTACCCAAACCTTTAATGAGTCAATTAATTAATTAATTAATCAATCAACAGATATAAATAATTAATTAATAATTGATTAATTTATTAATATTATTAATAAATAATCATTGTTTAACTAAAACATATTAGGATAGTTAATTATCTAATTAATTATACTTGATAAACCTTAAGTAATCATTTATCTAGGGTTGTTACATACACCCACCCTTCAGGAAACTTCGTCTCGAAGTTAAAGTATTCTATGATACAAGAGAAAAGAAACATGGTCCACACATTCATAACAAATAACCGTCATTATTAGTAAGTAAGTCAAGAAACTCATTCATACTAGTGTACATGTGCAAGAAATGCATGTGTAGCTAGTACATACAAGTCTCTTTCATGTACTAATATCAATAACTATCATCTCTATAGTAATTTCCTCATGCATCCAATCCATTCAAGAAGACTATTCATTGTATGAAAGACAATAAACCAATCAAATGTTTGCAAAATCCTTTAATTACAATTATCTAGTTCAACAATTTTATTTAGACAACTGTGGTTTAGTTACGTAATTATGAAAATTCATATATACACATTTTATTTTCA
>SNQJ01S0064428.1:25514-41795 GCA_010110895.2 Picea sitchensis
TCTTCCCATCGGGGCCTTTCCTTCTCTATGCACAAATCCTGATTGTAACTCTGGGCAATCACGTTGGTAATGGGGTCCTCCACATCCCCAACATGTAACACGGGATTGAACCTGTGCATTGTTCTGTGACTGTCTCTAAAATGAGTTCCTTCCCCTGGAACCCCTGCCCCTACTAGTTGCTCCCTGAGATGGTCGTGGACCTGCCTGCGTCGTTGGTGATGAACGAGATGTTTCACTTGCTTCCATTGAAATCCCTGCGGCTACTGTCCTTGGTGCGACTCTATTACCATATGGAGGTGGCCTTGAGCCCCCTCGCCTGGGAAATTTCCTAGGGGCCTTCCCTACAAATCCAAGACGATGCGGAAAGGTCGGTATCGTACCTCTGGTTAAGTTCATGTGTTCCTCCGCATAACGTGCATTTTCCACATCTTCCGCTACTGAAGACGGTTTCCACATCTGCACCATAGCCCTTATCTTAGGGTTCAACCCATAGACAAAGCATTATGCCTTTCGTTGGTCATTATACATATATGAAACATACTTGACCAATTCCATAAACCTAATCTCATATTCTTCTACGGTCATGTTTCCCTATACTAGAGCATGAAACGCTTCTACCTGTTGTTCCTCATAGTAAGCTGGCAGATATTTCCTTCAGAACCTCTACTCGAAAAGTTCCCAAGATACGGTGTCTGGGGTAAGGTGCAGTTGCCTCTCCAGGTTGCCCCACCAGTGCAGGGCACTATCTCTCAACTGAAAAATTGCTATCTTCGCCTTTGAAGTGGACGCATAGTCCCTTAAGGAAAAACACCTTGTCATGCCTTCCAACCATGCTTCTGCACGTTCACTAGCGCAACCCCCGACAAACTCCAAAAGTTTGATCTTCTGCAGTTCTCTAGTGATGTCTTCGGGTGGAGGTCCTCCCCCTGAATCCCTCGACGCTTCTGGATTACCCGTTCCATATGGTGGGGGTTCCACTTCGATCCCTGCTGGTTGTCGCCCCTTTAAAGTCAAATTTATGGCCTCCAAAGAGCGCAGTATGAAAGCTAGTTCGGGCAATGGTGGCGGCGGTGATGGTGGTGCCTGCGACGATGCTCCTCTGCCTTGATTTCCTCGAGTCCTAACCATCATGTATTATTTAACCTGCATCAACCAAAGTTGTCAGGGTGAGTTCAAGGATGTTTCACATTTGCGCAACTTAACTAGAAAACAGGGTTAGGCGTAAGTTTTTTTTTACTTGTCTGTAAACAGACGTTACTCTCTTTAGGGGAGGTGGATAGGTTAGGGATAAAGTGTCTAAGCTTGGCGTCACTGCCTAAGAAAACTATTGACTCCCTCGCCCGGTAGTTATGCTAGCTTTGCACCATACTAGCCAATTTCTCTAACTTACCTGCCTAGTGCGCATGAAGCCCCCTCCCACTTATCTTGTTCTAAGTCCTTATAATTTGCGTTTACAACTAATTAAGGTGACTTCCAACGTAATGTCAATGAAATGAGTCTAAGGCTATCCTTCGATGCTTGACTCATGGGATTTCCTTCACGCGTTGTACATATGCGTTGAATTATGTGTCTCGGTGGCTGCAGGTGCGAGTCTTGAGGATTGTAGAGTGGCTTTCGGGCATTGGAGCTTAGCGCTTGTGCGTTGTGGTTATGTATTGTTTCTGGACTTGTGGTCGTATGATGTAGTAAGCCTAAGGCGATGCACTGAAGCTTGGTGCTTGGCTTTGACTGGTGGAATGGAATGGAGGGACTTGGCGCTTGGCTCGGTGGTTGAGGGCACGAAACTCAATGTTTGGTTAACATGGATAATTGGAGATTATACTTCGAGATATTATTTTATGACTATTAATTTATTTATGTATAAGAATTTATTTTATAATGACTCGTGTGGCGCGTTGGTGTTTGGTTGTTTTCCAAGGCTTGGACTATGGTGAGTGGTCGTGGGTTCAAAACTCGTCTGCTCCAACAAAATTTAATCTAATCCCTAAAATCATTAATTAACTTTAATTTAGATTAACTTTACACTAAATAAAACAATTAATTTATTTTTTTTAGATAATTAAATAACTTTAATTTTATTTTTACACTAAATAAATTTAAAGGTACAAAAATAAATAATAATAAAAATATATATACATAAAAATTTAAATAATATAAAAATCAAAAATCAAAATCAAAATAATCGAAAAAAAGTGCGGGCACGCATGGATTCCACGTGCCCACCTTGCTTCCTCCAGCGCCCTCCTAACCTAAACCTAACCCTGCACGTACTCTCTCTCGAGCTCTCTTCCCCTAAAACCTTACACAAACTCTGTCGCCTCTCCACTCTACTCTCTCCCTCTTGTCAGGCTCGATGCTCGGCTTTGAGCACTAGTGCTTGGGCGATGGTTTGTGTGTTTTGTCTCTGGCGTTGGTCGTTGGTGCTTGGGCGAGGGCTTGTGTGTATTGTGGCTTGTAAATCTAGCCCACGAATCATAGGTCAGCAGGTCGGAGCAGGGGTGGCTTTCACTTCCAGACTGGACTGGACAAGCGAGCTGCTTATGGAAGGTACGAAAGTTGAATAGCACGACGCGGCTTTCTGGTTAGAAACTGGGTGCCCCAGCTTGATGTATTGATGTTTGGATGGACGCGTTGTGCACGGTCTTTTGGTCCCTTGTGGGTTGTCTCCTTGGCGCTTGAACTTGACACTTGGTGCTTGACTTGGCTTGGAAAATGATGTATCTTTGGTACTTGGAGAGCATGTGGTGTATGTTTGAAGATTGGGCTCAATGAATCGCTGGCCCAACCCATATATTTGGCGTGGGAATTTATTACTACCTGCATTCGAGTCCCAGCGACCTGCGGATTCACCTCAGAGTTGCAATCCCGTGGTTGGTGATTTTTTTTTTCATCGCAATTGGTGGAAAATCGAGGGTATTCGCTGAACAAAATCGGTGAACTGGATGGATAGCATTAGGAAAATGCAACTTGTTGTTGTTTTTGTATCGTGGGCTTGGCGCTGGCCTTGGTTCCTACGCCTCCTCCCCGTGGCTTGGCGCATGGCTCCGACGCTTTCACCTGTGGGTGTTTTTTGTTTTTATTTATTATAATAATAAAAAAAATTGTGTGCAGCGCACGGCTCCTCTGCCATGGCTTTGTGCTTCGATTGCAGTAGATTCAATGCTCTTCTCTGTCTGTTTCCCTGTTTTTCTGTCCTCTACTGGATTCGGAGAGACTTGGATGCATTTCAGGTGCAGGTAAGGGTGAGAAGGCTTCTCCACGTCACTCGTCGAATGGAAAATTCAGTTTTCTAGAAGTCTCAAGCGTCTTTGTTCAAGGAAATGCAGTTGTCTAGTCTTTTTCCCGTAGTTCTGGTCGCTCTCAGGGTTCTTCTTCCTCCAGGAATATATCCTTTCTGCAATCGCGCTTGTTTAAGAATGCTCTCTTGCCAGGTAAGACCACATTCTTAGATGTCTTCGGTTCCTTTGGGAAATTTATTTGTTACAAGAAAAGGGGCTTCTCTGGAATTAAAGATTCCAGAATGTGCATCACATTATATAAGAATATACAATGAAAACTCTTTTAGTCGTTGATTCAATGGCCTCTTGCCAATCATTCCAGATCTCTTGGATTCGATAAATGAACAGTAGACACGAGATTGGGTTGTACATTTCTTTTCAAGGGTTTTTTTTTTTTTTCATAGTCTACTTCGAAAATCTTGGAGACAATGCATCATATTATATAAGAATCTACAAGGAAAATGTTTTAATATGTAGATTTAATGGCATCTCGCCAAGCATTTCAAATCTATCAGTTTCAATAAATGAACAATGGACAAAAGATAGGGTTGTAACTTTCTATTTAAGAGTCTTTTACATAATCTACTTCAAAAACCTTGAAGATAAAATTGAATCATGGAACATCGTTGGTCTATTCATAAAGCCCTGGTTACCGGATTTCAATTAGCTACCATGACCTTACTATCAACTTTGGTGTGGGTGAGGCTTCCAAGCCTTCCTCTCTACTGTTGGGAAGAGGATGCATAAGAGACAATAGGAAACTAATTTTTGCGCCTGAGCTCCAGTCAAGTTAAGGAAAATTTTAGTAATGTTTACATTAACTATCCTCTCTTCTTTATTTAGTAGATAGCATTTAAAGTTGTTAAACTACACCCTATTTAATATGCAATAGACGTAGAGAGAGTTTCAATGATTGTTTTACAATATTACAACTGTAACTCTTATTAATTCTCAGCCTGTGCAGGTGAAGAGTCGTTCTTACAGGTGGCTAGAACCAGGGAGAGTATCTCTTTTTTTTATATATAGTTCTTCCTTATATTTCAATATACACATGAATCTATCTATTGAAAAAAAAAAACAAGTGTTTAAAGTTTGCTTTAATTTTTTTTGGCTTGCAGGCTATGTGGAGGTGGAGCTTGGAGCTCAGATTTTCATCTAATTAAAGGGTTTCAGGGTTTCAATACAACTATTTTAGGGGTTTTTTTTTTTTTAAGGTTGGAACAGCTCCATTCCTGAACTGTCCTTCATACATGCGGGTAGGTGGGTAGGCCCTGGTCCAAGTTTTTAAACCAGGGCTCTGATACCATGTGTAAGGCCCAAATTTAAAAAAGCCTAAAAAAAATTGTAAATTTAAACAATTAAGATTATTTCGACGTATAAACAATAAGTAATTTATTTATTCAGCAAATAAGCAGCAGAAATTTAAACTTATGAACAGCATGCTAATAATTTTAAATAACCATCACATGTTCATGAGAATGCGCACATAAAAATACCTCTGTCTGATGCTAAATTCTCGACCTTTGGTTGTCCTCTCTGTTGCTCTGCCTAGACTCTGGTTGATGCTCTGACCAAACCCTGCCCAAAACTGACTAACCACCCAGCCAGCTAGGAGCAGCCTATCCGGCTCCCTAGCTCCAGGATTCCGTGAGGATTCCTGGCCCACGAGCCCAAAACTCCCAGTAACCTGGTGCCCCCTGCAACAGTTCACCCAACCACAAAAAACTAAACTCCAAAACCAGAAAAATATCCAACAGCAAATACAATCCTCTCCTCCCAATTTTTCATAATCCCTTTCCCGAAGGTCTCTGCCCAGTCATATCTCCTCCCATTCACCGACTCCCTACCCTCCTTTAATTCCACCCACCTTATCCCTCCATTTATTACCCTATCCTTCCATTTATTATCTTATCCCTCCACTCAATGCTTCATTCCCCCCTGCATACGTAAAGTCTTATAATAAATAAATTAAAGTTATTAAGCCCTTTAATTCATTACCCAAACCTTTAATGGGTCAATTAATTAATTAATTAATCAATCAACAGATATAAACAATTAATTAATTAATTAATCAATCAAAATATATAAACAATTAATTAATTAATTAATATTAATAATAAATAATCATTGTTTAACTAAAACATATTAGGACAGTTAATTATCTAGTTAATTATCTAATTAATTATACTTGATAAACCTTAAGCAATCATTTATCTAGGGTTGTTACATAACCAACCTACATTGGAGACCCTGATAAAAGAATGGTATAGCATAATGGACTGAGAGCAATTAAGGGGGTACATTCCTTGGGTCAACAGGTTTAGAGGAACATGAAATTAAGGTTGGAACTGCTATTGGAGTTGTGAAATTGCTTAATTTTATTTTTCTAAGTATTGTGATGTAAAATTGTACATGTATATCAACATAGTGGTTTGTACTAAGAATGATGCACAATTGTAGGGGAGGAGGAGGAGGAGGAATGTAACATCCCCACTATAATCCTCAGTTTAAATAATGCATAATGTGGATATGAATGTGGCTATGGCCAAGTGATGTATATGTGAATTGTATTTTTGAATCTTAATAAATAAAATGTGATGCTAACTGCTAGGGAACATGGATAGAAATGGTAGCTGGGAGTTGATTAATCCGTCTAGAAAGGGAGTTTTTGACCATGAGTTTAATTCCCAAATCATTTTCCTGCTTTTAATTTTTTGAGTGAACGTTCTTATTTTTCTCTTGAGTGTAGAAGATCTCAATCGTTGAATACCTATAAGAGCGTAGGTGTGAGGAGTCACATCTCATAGTTGTTGGGAGCATGGGACTGACTATAATTAGTTTTGGGAATAGTGTAAGTCAAGCAAACAATAAAATGAGATGAGATTTGTATGGCCAAGAGGGCAGTTTTGGACAATCACGGTTTCTCATGAGAAAGAGAGACAACAAGAGGGGAGAGTGCATTGGAGCTTGAGAAACAATGGAGGGCGAATTCTGGAACGTTTCTGGAGCTGAAGACTGAAGAAACAAGTTATCAGGATTACAAAAGAACCAGGTTGTCAAGTCTAAAGAGTGAACTCTTGTGAGAGTCGCACTGTAGTAACAAGTTATTGTTGTTGTTTCTTGGTCACCTACGCTAAAGAGACTCTGATAAACGAATGGGACACCCGATGAACTAAGATAGGCGAACATGTACATTCCTTAGGTTGGGTAGGTCAAGAGGAAGAGAACTGGAGGAAATCTGGGATAGTTGTAGGAGAATGCCAGTAGGTTGTGGGATTATTTGAGTTGTGAGTGGACGGTGAGAGATACCCTCTTTTGTGGATTCATGGCCCTAGCTTGGGGGTAACTTGTTGTTGAGATCTAGAACAAGAAGTCTATGATTGGGTGGAACGTCCATCCCAAGCAGTTAGTTACACAACTGTTCTAAAAAAATAAGTGTTTATTTTGTTTTTCTAAGTTATTTTGTGAGCTAAATTGTTGTTTTTTAACTGTGTATGTAAATGAGATTATTAGTTGCATTCATGTTTATCTCAGCATGTTGTAGCTGCATTTAAATTTATGGTATCAGACATGGTGAAATATGTGTATTCTTGTAGTTGGTAAGATACAAGATTAGTTAGCAGTAAAAAGAATATTTTATGTTTATTCTACAAGTAATGGCCCTCAGTCAAGTTGGGGGACATTACACTTCCACATGAAATGTCACTCCCATGGGTCCCATCACTAGGCAAGCATTTGCAGCTTGGTAGCCTAGTTTGACTTTGTTGGTTCCTCCAGTTTTATTTCCAACACAAACTAGTCTATCTAAATGATACTTCAATATGATAGAGACCGATCTAAGTGAATCTACATACTAGTTCAATTTCATAGCCCAATCTCCTTCCAACCATAATTGTTTTGCCCATTTCCATCCTAAGCCATCGACTTGTGATGGTCTTATCGAAAACATCTACTAAGAAGAAAAGATTTTAAGAGTGAAAGTTAATCACCTAACCATCTAAGCAAGATGTATATAATATTGTAGATGTGGCTTGTGCTTGTCATATTTCTTATTTGATTGTTTATCTTATATTTTAAGGCACCTCATAACTAAATAATTTCACAAGTTCTTTTCAACATTTATTATATTGACAAAATATTTTGAAAGTTTTACTCAAAGCATAAAAGCAATTAACATAAGCCAAATAACTAAATTTTCTTGATATCTTTTAATCATGGTTAAGAAATAAAATGAGAAATTAACAATATAATTTTATTTTGATAAACTATTTCATTTTAAGTAATTTTGATTACATATATTTTAATTTAAAACTATTTACTTCTGTGAAATTTTCCAACCATTAAAATTTCTCCAATCATCTCACATTCTGTAATATTAATTTTATAGCATCTATTACGTTTAGAAAATTATATAATCTTTTATCCATAAAAAAAAAATGATTTTAAGAATAATTTTCACAAAAATAATTGTAAAATGATGTTTGTTCAAAAATCATAAAATGTTAAGATTTGGGTTGAAATCTTATAAAAAAGGGTTTTATGAAATTTACACAATGAAACTATGTTTTACTACACATTTGTTAAAATTTTAGTTTTTTTTACATTATTTTTGAAATATTAAGACTTTTAATACATTGACTACTTGTATATAACAAAATCCTTGTTTTTGCTATTTTCTTTTCCCAAACAATAAAGCACTATTACATAAACTACCATGTTTGTGGAAGGTTCAAAACTTACAAGATCAACTAGGAGCCCTAGAAAAAGTTGTTAGCAAAGGAAAGGTCTTTGAAGGGTAAAGACTCTAGGATAATCATTGGTGAATGAAAGAAGAAATGAGACTATTAAGGTGAAAGAGCTCCAAAGAAACTAATGTCCAATAATTGAGATAGTTAGTTGAAAGCATGTTGAGTCCAACTTTGGTCAAAGAAACTTGATAATAGGCAAACATATATAGAATATGATAAATCAAAAGTCTTATAATCAGTACCTTGTCCTATAAACTAGCCATTGTTAAGGTTAGATGTAACACAAACAACATGATAAATTCTAAGGATGCTAAAAGGACTATTAAGGTTGAACAAATGGCAAGTGTTGAAATATGGTTACCTATGAACTTAGATATGAGTTAGATTGTTATGTAAATCTAAGAAGGTGCATGTGCTTCAAGATGAAATGTTATTTGAAATGAAAAAAGATGTTTGACAACACTCTATGTATAACCTCTCTAAATCACATTTTCCTTGTTTGAATCATGATTGTAATCAAGACATAATGTATTTATACTTGATTGAGAACCTTATTAGAATTGGAAATAGAAACACAAATAATGGAAGAATTGTGTAGGAATAAGGAGATTTACGAAGTGATTAATGTTTTCATTAGATACATACAAATATAAAGGCCCCATTGACCTATGATCCTCATTCTTAAGACTATTTGTTTCACCTTGCATTCATATTTCTCACATATCTAATTTATTAATACATACACATGACTTACATATATAAAAAAACGTGAACTTTACACATTTTCCAACATATGCAACTTTGGAATCACTTTTGAAATTGAATGTGAGATAGGATGTGTTATTTTAATGAAAGATTATTTAATATCATCGAACACAATTAATTGAAAGGAAAATTATAAACTCAATTGTGTTAAATGACCTTTAGGGGGCACTAAGGTGGGTTATCCTATTAAGTTTTTAGATAAGAGTTCCAACATGGGGAAAGCAAAGGCGTTGGCATTGACTATAAGACATGATAAGGAAGTAAATATCTCTTCTCAAAAAACCAATATCAAAGAGTGTTCAGTAGACTAGAGAAATAATAGTTTAGATATTGAAAAATGAGAAATTTGAAGAACCTTGTTGTGTAGAGAAACTGGAAAACTTGGAAATTATGTTATCCGCTGGAAGCAATATTAATGTCTAAATGTTTGATATATATATATATATATATATATTCCAATAAATAGCACAATATTAATGATTAAATGCTTTATATATAGCCTAATGGGTTAACTCAATTGTTTCAAATTTATTATTTTAAAGTAGAGTTCATAATGAGATATTTAACTCGTGTTGTCAAGACCACTAAGTTACCAAGAGCTATTTTGGATGGCTATTCAACCACCCTCCATCTAGGTTCCATATTCCAAGAGGGGGTACCACAAGGTTTTTCTTGGATATATATATATATATATATATATATATATCTTAGTGGGTTAGCTCAATCGGTTCATTCGTAAAGTACTATTTGTTTCAAAGTAGAGTTTGTCATGAGGTCTTTCATTTGAGTTCGATTGAGTCCCACTAAGTTACCAACAACTATTATGGATAGTGATTGAGCCTCCCCCCATCCAAATATTCTAAGGAAGAGGTGGGATCCCACAAGGTTTTCCTTGGATATATATATAAGCCCCAAGGGTTAGGTTAATCAGTTGAACCATTCAAAAAATGCATGTTGCTCACAGAAAGGCCATAGGTCACAAGATAAAATCCCATTGAGTCCCTCGAGGTTTCCAATTGCTCTTGTGGTTGGCAGTTGAATCACCTTCCATTTGGATATTATGGGAAAAGTGGGGTCCCACAAGGTTTTCCTTGTAAAATATTTATCCCAGGCACTTCCACACATCTTGTGAATGGTGCATGGGGTAAATATCGTTGTTGGAGTACATATACTCTTAACCCAAAGGGACTATTAGATTTGAACCCATAAACTCTCCATGATCTATGCCTCAAAATTGGTTTATTAAAACCAATTGACTTAACCCAAGGGGCTCAAATGTGTTTGTGTGTGTGTCAATTGGGTTTAACTCGGGTGCTTGGGAGGAATGATTGTTATCCTCCCCGCAAGTGACATGTTGAGCTCATAACAAGTATATTGTTGCAATGGCTTCAAGCCCTTAACCAAAACAATATACATGAAACTTAAAAAGCACTCACCCACTCAAGCTATATATTTACACATGCAATTTTATTAAATAAAATTGCAATGAACAAAATCTTGACATTGATTTTTCAATTCTCTCTATATATTCGGCGGCCAATATCCAGCCTGCTACGCAGCATTGAATCCTGCGGCAGGTGGATTATAGGCCATCAGATCTAAAAGCGATTCAGATCCTACGGCCTATAATCCACCTGCAGCAGCATTCAATGCTGCGTAGCAAGCTGGATATTGCTCGCCATATATATTCACAATACAAAAGTCTTCCCTTCCAATATTAACAATTTGACATCAGAGATTTACGCTTATTAATGAAATTGTTCGAGGCACATGCATTCAAGGGTTTACAAAAGTTTATTCATTAGGCCGTAGACTCCATATCTATTTGAAAATTAAATGAAATTCACTGAATTCAAATGGACAAAACGCTGTGTTACCAGATCATTCCCCACTCCTTGAATATATTAAGATGCATATCTTTCTTGTATGCATTTTGGATGAGTATCAGGGAGTCATACGGCGTGGAATCCATATGATATTTATAGAGGTCCGTTCTGGATATGTTTCGGATGAAGTCCATTGTTGCATCCAAAAAACACAAGAAGAAGAAACATTAAATAAATCTATATTCATGACAATTTTGACTAGACAACTGAATATGTCATTAGAACTCCCTTGATGAAGAATCTATGTGTACATACAGATTAACTAATTGCACAAAGGCTCATGCATGAAAATCAATATTTACATGTTATGTAGTTTTCGTTTGCCAACTAACTCATGGAATCTGATTTAGAATTTAGTATCACACGTTCCGCTGTATATGTTTGTCCAACTGTGTCAATTGGAAAAAAAAAAAAGTTAGAACTATCCATGTACATCCCCGTATCCATATTCTCGTAACTTAGACAAGATGAATGCCCCAAAAGACCTATTTGATGTATATATACAACAGTTAATGCTATCGTTCCTCCTAGATTGATAACACCAGAACATATGGCTTGTCACATTATGATGTGGCTTATCACCAATTCAAATTATGAAATTGTTGCACTAAGACACGCCAACACTCCTACTTATTGTAACAATCACATGCAACCAAGGAGTTTTATACGATAGACACTTGCAACAACATTTAAACTAAAATCAAGTAAGTGTCTTCTTTGAAAAACCTTGCTTAATTTTCTAACAAAATCCCAAAGAACAAAGTGAAAAACAAGGTCAAACTACATATCGCTGAAGAACATGATCCATAGGTGACAAATTAGTCGTCTTGACATTAGTATTTCATAATGTTTCTAATACCAAAAGGTACTAGTCCTATCTGAATGTTGACAGATACCCCTGTTTCAGATAATTTATATGCATCACCTTTTCATTACCAAATATTACACTTTATTGCCCACGGATGTGTGCTCTATCAGCAAACAGCTAGGTGATCAGGCTTGTACTAACGTGGAGACCCAGGTTCAAAACTCCCCATGGATATGGATAAGGGTAGGTAGCAAGTACTGGGTGATTTTGACAGCATAGAAATACCATTGTAGTGCGGCAGCTTAGTCAAAGGATAGCCATAAGTTATTATAAGCACTATTTCTAAAATATTACACATCATCAAAAAGAAAATTTAGAATGTCCCTCTCTTGCATACCTTTTTTTTGTTATACAATTGAAGTTTCAGAGAATGCCATCAGTGCATCACACGTCTCCAATTTTCAAAATAATATTTTCCTTAGTAGTACAACACAACATATATTTGCATAGTATTAATTTTGGGCATACCAAATAGGTTCCTTGACTATTTCTGCCAACCATGCCAAACTCGTATATTGTCAAGGAATTTAAAGGATGCAAATCTGCAACAGGAAGACTTGTTCATTAGCATGAAATAATCTTCATTCTATAATTACAAATTTAATGCTTATTTGAAATCACAACATCATAAAAAATGGCAATCTAGTGAATGCAAAAGAAAGGTTCCTCCAATTCATTGTAGAAACGAAGCAAAGATGCTTCTATTCACTTTCCAGATTCTATCAAAATGAGGCAAATTGAATCCAAGAGGATGAGTAATAGTAGCACAAAAGATACTAACACAAGAATAGATATATCCCATATGTGGATGTATATGGTGAGCATACATAAAATGAGATTACAGCATCAAAGTGGCACAAAAAGGGATGTGCTTGGTCTACCATCTTTATTACACAAAGTTAGATAAATGATTTGTGTGGCTTACACCACTTTGAATAGCAAACACAAAACGAGCACCTGCAAGCAGAGAGCAAATCCTCATTAGGAGATCCCACTTACTAGAAACTCGTAATTATGGCCAAATAGAGTACAATTTATATTATTTCAAATAAAACAATCTAGTGATGAACTCAGGGAAAAGGGGGAACACAATATGATTTTTTAATATTTAAAAATGGATAGAATAAGTAGAGCAAATATTAAGCAAAGACCGATGCTATTGATATTGAACAATGACAAAAGAGACTGCATATTGAATAGAGCATAGAAACTTCAAATCCATCAATTTGGAGAATGCTGCTGCTGTCTTACCTCTACAGTGTAACAATGATGCTTCAATTGGAAGAACAGCTTCGACAGTTAGATGGACAAGCCACAACCAAGGATTTGGAGAGGCAAGAACTAGTTGACTGACTGTAATGTATGAGGCACTGCAGATTTGCCTTCAAGAATATGATATAACTGGGGGCGCTCAACCACAGGTGGGCAGTAACATCCCAACGTTGCTAGCCACTTTCTCCATGCTTTACAAGCTTTACAAGAATCAGAACAAGTATTTTCAAGAGAAAACTCGACATTATTACTATAAATCCCCACTAAATATGATAGTGGAGTTTCAAGGCAATTGCAGTATTATACACAACATTTTCCAAGGACCAACCATGTTAAACTCCTGCATTCCACCAGAGCTGCCGATACACAGAACTCACAGTTATATTCCACTTTGCCTCTCTGTTAACTTCAATAAAAACCAGTTTGTACGACAATAAATGTTTATCTGCCAAAGACACCAAGCTGAGGATTGAACAAAATGGCATGCTAGATCCAAAAAATTACCTTCGTCCAAGTGATGGAAAGGTATTGCAGCCCAGCTTCTCATCCATATTCAAATTAAACTCCATCCACTAAAGCTGCCATGGCTATTACAGTGAACAGATTTTCCGAACATTATATCCAGCAAATGAACAGTGTGTCACAGATATTCCCCCTGATAGAAAATGTTCATGAGACAAGCCCATCTATCTTCACTGTAATAAAAAAGCCAACTCTGCAGACAAGACTAAACTTTGTCAATACTATCTAGCCTTCCCGATGTTGATGATGGACCAATCGTTGTCCTTTGAACTATCCTAACATTGTATTTCTCATATACCCTAGCTCGATTTTCTGCCCACCAATGTTCGGCTTCCCTCTCGCTGAATTTTTTCCGGCTGCAGAAATGTCATCAAACGATAATCACAATCTATCATGTTCTAATCCAATGAAAACTTAAAAATAAGTTTACTCAATATTAAAAAACACTCATGCCTATCCTATGGCCATGACAGAAGTCCAGATATAAACATCATTCTGACTGCTGCATGCCAAAAAAGAAACAAGACAGCAGAATGCACCAAATGTGGTAAGTTCAAGTCTTTCTGCTTTTCATAAATGCAGTTCAATTCGCCTAGAGTCTCAGGGGCAAAGAGCACCAAAATGAATACCTGAATCTCACCCGCTTGAGATCTTTCTCACCTCCAGGCAAGCAAGCTAGTGTTATATAGACACCTGGTTCATCTTGCTCAACCCACTCTGACTCATGGTCACATTCTGCTGAGGCTATGGTCCCACTTCTTGGTCCATCAATACTTTCTGTTTGAGATAACCTACTTGACTCCACCAACCTACCTTGAACTGATTGACTAGAGATCTTATTGCTGGTAATGACAGGTCCATCTACCATTGAAGGGCTAACGGTACCATTGGAATCTGCATCTGGAAAAGTTGAATTGCCAGTATCTGGATAACCATGAGACTCTGCACCTCTCATTTCAGCTGTGACTCCAGCATCATTTACAGATTGTAGGTTTACACCATTATGAGTATGTGTAGGCAATGAACCTGGTCTGTTATGAACATATGCTCCTCCAGGTAATCTTTCAGCCATATCCTTCAGCTGTCAAAACATTTTGAAATAACCACATTAAATTTGCACTGTAGCACAGAGATGCATGTCAAGCTGCAGGAATTAAGAAGCCATTGAATCATTCTACGTAAGATAATGCTATAGGCTGAAACACATTTCCAATTTTCCATATAATACTAGTTAGCTGAATGAATTTTGACCCAGGTATTCATGACGGAAAAATCTTATCCCATATGACATACTTTATAAAAAGGTATTTCTTTAGTATGAACCTGCAAATCCAAATGCCTATACTATTGTTGAAATTCACCACTCTGCAAATAACAGCATAAATGTGAAACAATGCATAGTGACTAGCTCCAATTAGAGGAAATATATCCAAAACAATGCAATTATGCAAATATGTTTAAAAAAGTGGTAATCTTGCAGAATATCATTGTTAAAAATATGCAGCGTCTATCATTCTAATATACTCCGCTCTCTCATTAGCAATGATAAAGCATTTCTGGTTTGCTTTAATTGAAAATTACCACATGGTGTTCATCTAATTTGATATAAACAAAATAAAATACAATGTATTGTCATAAAAACTTTTGATCCCAGATAAGGAGGACGAACATAGATCTCAAATGCAGAAAAATGATGCGAGTGGGTTATAGTGATCAATCTAAGGCTTACATGTTGGATATCAGAACTAACAAGGTAACCATAAGTAAGGATGTCATTGTAGATAAAAAAGAAGGTATGTTTCAGTTTGATTCAGATCTGAAATCCAATGAAAGTTGTTGGTTTGAAGCTGGAAAAACAACCAAGGTGCAAGAGAAACAATTATAGGATGAAGGGCAGTCATCAGGGATTGGTGTGCATGAGGCACACGATGAGGAGGCTTAAATTTCTCCAACACACGCAGATGATATGGCTGATTTGGAGGATAGGGCACAAAAACACATGGCAGTGTGCTAATACACTACTTTGGAGAATGTGAGGTTGGATGTGTTATCCCCACTTTTAGGAATAACTAGGAGATCATGTCCCGAGGCCCATAGGTCCTAGACATGGAGTGCCAAGAACCGGATCAACTTTTAGCATGGCCCTAGAGGGCCCATATTTTCTCCATTTTAGTGCCTCTACCTTGCCAGCAGCAGCAGCATCCATCACCATCGGCTTGGTCTTGTGTCAGAGATGGTTCATGCTCCATGAGGTAATGAGTTCGGGTATCATGGTATGTGTCACTCTGATCATCAAAACCTTTGAATATGTGCATTTAATTCCTTTTGTTTCTAACAAATTCTTGGATCTTATACTTGCTCACTTGACCATGTTTGGGGGGAATGACAGAATGCCCTAGTAAGCCTATATCCGTAGGTTTTGGTTTGGCACTTGGGGGATTTCTGAAAAGCCATCGTCTGCTCCCGTCATAGCACCACTTTTTCATCTTGCTTCCCGCTCATCTATCCCATTACACTTGTTTGGGCACTGCATTGACCTTTCATTTGAGGATTGCACCTTACCTCATGGGAAGAAGGGGCTAAAGGCCTAGAAGGTAAAAGCAAGCTGGCAAAAGATAAAATCCTAAAAATAGAACCACGAGATGCTTCGCCCAGGGACCCCCGAGAAAGCAGTAAAAAGCTTCTCAGCAAGAAACAAGAGGGACCCATAAAAAATAATAAAAACAAGATCTAGTTAGAGGATAGGGGGTCTCATCACTAGCCAGCCTATTAGGTCCATGGGTATCTAGAAGTATGACACTACTAGCAGTTGGTTACCACGCCAGGGTAGTGACTCTTGGTTGCATGGCCAAGAGAAAGGGGGTCTCATCACGAGCCAGCCTTCTCATTTCTATGAAAGTACTTGTGGGTAACGCTGCCACCACTGGTCACCACGCCAAGGC
>SNQJ01S0064428.1:63422-75547 GCA_010110895.2 Picea sitchensis
AAGTTATCATGAGACTTATGTGGACATCTTGCCATTGAAGAATACCCCTTTGACTTTGTCTTGTTGCCTCCCCTTGCTTGGGCCACGTCCTTCTTGTCTATTGTGGTGTTTGTCTTTTCTAGTCACTTTGACTTGTTGACTTTCTAAGTAATATTTTTATTAATTAAAATATTAATTATTTTTTACTAACCCTAACAGGTAGGGTTAATTTAATTAACCCTAAACCCCTTTCTAAACTATAAAAAGAACCTCACCCCTCACTCTCTCATTCAATTTTTTCTTCACACACTACTCTTAGTCTGAATTTTGCTGCAGCCTCTCCTTATTTCAGTTCTTGGTTAGGGTACGGTTGTTTGGTGGTACGGCTATCCTCTTTGGAGCTTTCTCTTGTTGTTTGAAGGTTGCGGCTACATTGGTTTTGCTGGTAGAGGGTTCGGCCCTCCTTGGTTTCTCTTCTTACTGGTTGGGAGTCTTCATATGCTGTTATAGGGTACGGCTGCCCCGTTCTGGTCTCCACTTGCTGGTCCAGTCCTCTCTCTTTGATGCTGCATGTGCCGCGGCCCCCTCCTAGCCCTTCTCCAACCTGTCGCTGCTCTTCCTAGGCTGTCGCTGCTCTTCCTAGGCTGCCACTGTTCCTCCTAGGTTGCCACTATCTCCTCTTTGACTGTTGCTGATGTTTTTCCTGTGTTGCTACTCTCACCTATTGTTTATAGCATCTAGGGCTTGTTAAGACAGCCCTAAGGCTGCTACACTAAGCTGCCCAAATTGTTGTAGTAATCCTTACAGTTTGACAGTTTTTGTTTGGATTGTTAAGGGATTTTTTTTATTCGAGCCTCTAGCTTTGTCATTGGGGTTATCAGCCTTTCTACCTCTGTTGATTGGTCCTTGAGTTCTTCTTGGCAATACTGTTAAAACTTCACATAGATCATGATAGAGATCTACCCTTGAGGGTTTGATCCATGACCATTATAGCTTTTTCTGAGCATATAGAAAAGAGGACAGCAACAAGCTTCTAAGGTAAATCTGTTCTTTGTTTTTTATCAAGGTAATGTTCAGTTTTTGCTTTGCTGATTATCAGATCTGCTTATGTTAATGTTCATAATCATTTCTTATTGCTAATGATCAAATCTATTCATGTTCAGATCTAGCTTAGAATTGTTTTCTACATGTTTAGATCTATTGTACTATTTCTGTGATTGATCTACTTCGGAAATTTTGTTTTGGTTGTTGATCTATATCTACTGTAGTGAATAAAATTAAAAGAATATTACTGCTCTAGTTTACCCTTGAATTTCTAACTTTGAAGGTACCATCATACAAAATATTTTGAAGCAGATGGGGAGGTAAAAGAGGGATTGTACAAATACATTGGGTGCATGGTTCCTAATCCCAAGATACAAGATGAGATATATAGCAAGCCTCTGCATTTCAATGAGTATTGGTACCTTTGGCATGTCTATGGCTATATGAAGTAGAGCAAAGGATTTGGTGGCCAATGCCCTGATCTGCAAAAATTTGCAATTCGGATACTGAGCCAAACATGCAATGCTTCGGGTGTGAACGCAATTGGAGTGTTTTTGAGTGTATACACACCAAGAAGTGGAACCGTTTGGAGCAAAAACGATTGAATGATATGGTTTATGTTCATTACAACCTTAGATTGAGGCGCAATCAGTTGTTGAACAAAACCCCTAAATCAAGCAACGTAGTCGTGCATGGTTTTGATCCCTCATCAGAGTGGGTTGTGGAGAGTCAAGCACCAGCATTTGACAATGAAGACCTTTCTTGGATGGACTTGGACCCACTTCCACAGCGAGAGGTACCACTACCTTCAAGGCCAAAGGAATCAAGCCAGAATCCCAATTTAGAGTCTAGTCGTTCTAAGGAGGAGGACGAGGAAAATGAGGATTATGATGATTCTATCTAGCAGTAGTACTAGATACTAGATACTAGTACCATATGATCAGATTGTAGAGTCTAGACTATGTCGCTATAGTTACTCATTAGTACTATGCTTATTTTTGGACTCTAGAGGCCATTGAGAGCTTCGTTGTTGATGTATTTTGGCTCAGAGATGTATTGCACTTGGTGTTATTTTGGTTATATGCACTCTTACTTGCTATATAAATGAGAAACTTTGCATATTTGTGTATAAATGGTTTGGATTCATATGGATGCACATGAATATATATGGTTTTTTTTTCAAAATTTGAATATTTTATGTATTTTTTGGTCGACCAGTTTTTTTGTCCGTTTTTTTCTAGTTCCAGTCTGGTTCACATTTTTGGTGTTGACCAGCTTGATGACTGGCTTGGTTATGATAACACTAGTCATTAGAGGGTTGTTACGCATTATGACTATGAGGAGGCCAAGTTAATCAATAAAGGAGGTCACACCCTGCATTGTGAATGAGGTCTCAGGCCTCAACCTTTAGGTAAGTTATCAATCATGTTGGTTTTTTTATTTTTAATGTCTACCTACCCTATTCCAAGTGTCCCACCTACCTATTCCAACTTTCAAAGTGTCATACCCTAAATTTTGTCTTAGACATCTAATAAATCCTTATCATCAATATGGAATCTAGATCAATATGCAGTGAGATTTGTACAAGGAATCATCCGGCATGTTCATATTTAGTTTGTAATCATCGAGTAAGATTCAATTTGTAATCGTTACATTATAATTTCCCAATTTTCTTTTTCAAATTTGGCATTGCAAAATTTGTAATATTTGTTTTTTTATAACAACCCATTGGTGTATAAATTGTGGCTCTAAGACACCACAACTACAAAAATTCACCATCAGAATTTTGAGTCAGACCTACAACACTTCCAGTTGTGAGCACAATTGGTCGATGTTTGAGCACATCCACACCAAGAAGTGCAGCCAGTGGGAGTGCGGGTGGATGGAGAAGTTGGTCTTCAACTACTACAACCTTCAGCTGCTCACAAAACAATTGTGGCCATAGGATATGGATCCAATTTTATTGGATAAGATCGATCTACTAGACTCTGAATGGGTCTTGGAAAATGATTTGAGTTGGCTTGATGAAGAGACTTAGGATCTCTCTAGTGTGCCATTATCTCAAATGTAAACACCAAATACACTTACATCATAGTTGTTTCAATCTAGTGATGTTGGAACTAGCTCCTCGAGGGCTTATTCTAGGCATCCTTGTAGTCATGCATGAGACTCGAGACTAGAATTGGAGACATTGTCTATTTTGATTTTCTAATTATGCAGTTTATTGTTTAGTTATGTAGTTTATTGTTTATTAATAGTTGTTGAACATGGTACTATTTGTGAATTTGATCACGGAATCATCTTTCAATTTACTATTTTGTAGACAAATTGAGTGTCAAATGTTGTATTATCGTATTTTATGAGATGATATTATGAATTTATGCATAAACTATGGTTTTATCACTTACATGGATTGGAAATGTCATTAATATATTTTTTGTCGAGTCTCAAATGTAAACACCAAATACACCTACATCACAATTGTTTCAATCTAATGATGTTGGAACTAGCTCCTCGAGGGTTTATTCTAGGCATCCTTGTAGTCATGCATGAGACTCGAGACTAGAATTGGAGACACTGTCTATTTTGATTTTCTAATTATGTAGTTTATTGTTTAGTTATGTAGTTTATTGTTTACTAATAGTTGTTGAACTTGGTACTATTTGTGAATTTGACCACAGAATCATCTTTCAATTTACTATTTTGTAAACAAATATAGTGTCAAATATTGTAATATTGTATTTTATGAGATTATCTTATGAATTTGTGAATAAACTATGGTTTTATAACTTATATGGATTGGAAATGTCATTACTATACTTTTTTTCTTTTTTATTTCTTTTTTTTATATTTTTCGAGTCTTTCCCAAGTCATCGAGTCTTGCCAAGTCCCAGGTCAGCCCAGCCTTTGTCAAGTCTGAGTGTGACAACCTTGGTTGAGAGGATTAATGAAAATATATAACCAAACAAACACAGCATAAATATATTCATAATGACAAGACCACATATAACAAAGCATTGCTCTTAAATTATGTAATAGGGCTGAGAGGATTAATGAGAACAAACATGGCATAAATGTATTCATAATGATAAAACCTCACTTGTGTCGTAAGAGACTTAATGACTTCTTTTGCTGCTTTGCATTTGGCAGTTTCTTCTCCTGCTATAGCAATAGCCTCCTTCAATTTTTTTAAAGTGCGTTCCAATTCAACTTCCTGAAGTTGACATCGGCGTGTGAGATTGTCAACCTGACAAGAGACAATTTTGTTATGAAAATCTTTCTTTATAATAAAGCAATATAATCTATGGAAAATTCTCTACTAAAATAATAAAAGTAACTAAAAGAAAAATCGTTTTACTGTCATAAGATCAACATTTAAATGGAAATAACAAATTTTAATCTTACACAGTAGTAAGTTAAACATTGGCAAGAATATGCCAACCTTCCACCTATGTCATTAAGTTAAACAATGTTTTGCAACAATCCTTTACATGTCTTCTATAAACAACAATAAGAACCTATTATGCTGGCTTCCCTCTAACGTAATCTACAGATGTGACAACTTAGGAAGCATCTTGGGGTCTGTGATAGAGATTGCCCAAAAAAATTGTTGGAGAAACAAATCATAAATATCTTGAGTGTGACCAAATTCCTCCAAATTGATGGTAAAGTTCACCGCCATTCTTCCATTCAAATTCTCCAAAGCATAAGTGCATAGGAAAAGCTATAAAGCATCATCTTTTGCAAACATACTAGTACTAAATCTAGCAATGCATGTAGCATTTATTGCAAAGCCATATAGGTTAGTATGCAGTCACAAGCTGCAGATCACCCTGTGGAACACTCCATATAAACCTCTTAAGTATGGCTACATCAGAGTCCTAATAGGAAGGTACATTAAATATATAAAGCATCATCTTTTGCAAGTGTACAAGTACTAAATCTAGCAATTCCTGTAGCATTTATTGCAAGGCCTGATGGGCTAGTATGCAGTCGCAAGCTGCAGCTATGAAAAACTCCATATCACTGTCTGAAGTATGGCTACATCAGTGTCTTAATAGGAGGGTACATTAAAGAAACTTCACACATAGTTCAACCTTCCCGGTAGAGAAATTTTGAATTTTCCTAGCAGCATGACATATTAACATCAAAAATTAATGTAGGAAAAGAAGAAAGAAGAGGAAATTTTATGAGAGAAGCTATTTCATTGACTATAAATTTATAGCCAGCAATCTCATTTGATTTTTCTCTTACAATATCCCATCTTCAACATGATATCATCCCTTAAGCTGCATTTCCTACAACTACGGACATGGAGATACTCGGGAAACACCCTAGGTCTGTTGATATTACGGTAGCTGCGGGAGGTTTTGACCTCTACATGTAACCTTTGACAAGACTAGAATATATTGGGAAGCAAGAGAAACCCTATATAGTTGGTTAATAACTCTAGAAGACAAGTCGGCTCAAGAGAATAATTTATATTAAGTTATTAGCCTCCAAGAGAAGAAGTCGGCCCAGTTAAGTGACTTGGAGGACTATAAGTAGAGGGCGCTTGAGCTCATTTGTACTCACTCACTCACACAACTGCATAAGGACTAGTGGTGCGCATGACTGGAGGAGAGTTGCAGTTGCTGCAGTAGTGACTTGATCTTTGGTTATGGTTTGGAATTTCTGCTTGGTACGCTAGCTTTGGAGAGAGGTACGGTACCTTGGTTGGCTATTGGTTCTAGTGATTGCTTCCGGAATTATTTTGATTGTCAAGGTTAAGGTGCCCGGGGGTGGCCTTTGTGCCTATGGTTGGGGGACAATATACTGATATTGTCTATGGTGAAATGAGCACACCTATTATTTTAACAGGTTATGGGCCCACACTATCTTCGGACAGTCTAACCACTGGAAGGTAGATTGGGAGAATTTGCTCAGTTGCAGTTGCAGTCAAAGTTTTGCTGCAACAACGAAACCCTAACCCTCTTGTTGAGACACCTTAAGTGAAGCGCTTGACCTAATTCCTGGATAGTCTAGTGCGCCCTAGCCTAGCACACCCCCTAGTACTCTCAGCTACCCAAGGCGTCAAGGTTGAGTATTTGGTCAAAATCAAAGGTTGACCAAGTCAAAGTCACCGCAGTCATGACTTACTCTATGAAGTCAGAAAACAAGTTAGAAGGGGCTACCAAACTTCAGAGCATGGAAGACAAGGTTTGACCTCATCCTTGCCAAGAATAAAGTTCTAGATATCGTGAAAGGCAATATCATGGAACCACAGTTTGAAGCAAGAAAAGAGAAGGAACCTCAGAAGGAAGAAGATGCCCAAGCCTTTGCAACAAAGTTCAAAAGACATGGAAGTAAGAAAAGATTTGATTCAAGAAAGAAGTTCAAGAGAGATATGTCAAAGGTACAATGCTTTCAATGCCATGATTATGGCCACTACAAAAGGATTTGTCCTAAACTAACAAGGAAGAGAAAATAAAGACATCATACATCAGCTGCCAATGATGAAGAACCCTCAAAGAAGACAAAGCATGATGAAGCAGATTTCTTCTATTATTTGGCTCTTACTAGAACCATTGAAGATTACATGTGGTTGATCGAAAGTGGAGCTTCAAGGCATATGACAAGTGACTGTAAGAATTTCTCAAGCATGAAGGAAAAGGAGACACCTCATAAAGTAGAGCTTGGAGATAAGAACTCTTATGCAGTCAAGGGAATTGGACAAGTTGCTATCAAGATGGAATCAAGTAACTCTATCCATCTTAGTAATGCTTTATATGTTCCTGGTTTGAAAAAGAATCTAGTATCTATTTCTTGTTTGGAAGAGAAAGGAGATAGAGTAGCCTTTGTAGATGGAAAAGTTCTTGTATGGTCTAAAGATTCAAAGATAGAAGACGCTAGAGTTATTGGATTTCATGAAGGAAGATTGTATGAACTCCTAGGTCAGAATAATCAAGCCCTTGTACATGATGAAATCAACCCTAGTAAGTTATGGCATAGACGATATGTTCACCTTCATTATCAAGCCTTTCCATCCCCAAAACAAATGGTTGTAGGCATACCAGATTTACAATCAGTACACGAAGGTGTGTGCAGAGGATGTGCACTTGGGAAGAATATTAAGAAACCATTTCCAAGCAATGAAAATAGATCCAAAGGGATCTTAGACCTAATACATTCAGATGTATGTGGTCCTATGCCAGTGAAGTCTCTAGGAGGATCTCTTTACTATATAACATTCATAGATGACTTCTCAAGAAAGACATGGTTATATCTGTTAAAGACTAAGGATGAAGTATTTAGCAAATTCCAAGAATTCAAGGCTGAAGTAGAGAACCTAACAGATAAGAAGATCAAGACAATAAGATCTGATAATGGAGGAGAATACACCTCCAAGGAGGTCCTTTCCTTTTGTAAAGAAGTTGGAATTAGGAGGGAGCTCATTGTCCCTCGCAATCCTCAACAGAATCGTGTGGTTGAAAGAAAGAACAGAACCATTGAAGAATCAGTCAAGGCAATGATGAATGATCAGCACTTATCTATGTTCCTATGGGGAGAAGCAGCTATGACAGTTGTTTATGTTCATAATAGAAGTCCACATAGAATATTGATGAACATGACTATTGAAGAAGCCCTCTCAGGAAAGAAGCCAAGCATTGAACACTTGAGAATCTTTGGATGTCCTGTATACATTCATGTTCCCAAGGATAAGAGAAAGAAGTTGGAACCCTCAGGAAAGAGAGGAATATTTGTTGGTTATAGTGAATCATCAAAAACGTATAGAAATTATGTTCCAAGTCAACAGAAGATTGAAATAGAGACACAACTTTTGATGAAAGGATTGCATTTAAGAAGTCTATAGAAGAATCTATAGAATCCAACGAAGAAGAGGAACATGAAGATACCAAAGAAGAAAGTGCATGTTCTCCAAAACAACCTAATGAAGAACAAGAACCACCACATGAATCTGTGGAACCAACTATTATACCTAAGACAAGAAAAAGACCAGCATGGCTTGAAACTACTTTGTAGGAAGCAGAAAAGCATCGGGCTCCCACTAGTACTTTCAAACAAAGCAAGAAACCCAAAAGGTTCACTAGTTATGCGACATTCATGACAAGTTTGGTTAATGCAGAACCTTCCACCTTTGAGGAAGCAATTAAGAAGAAAGAATGGAAGGAGGCCATGATGGAAGAGTACCAATCCATCATGAAGAATGATGTATGGGAAGTTGTGCCAAGACCTAAAGAGAAGTCTGTAGCCACTTCAAAGTGGGTTTATAAGATAAAGCATGTTGTAGATGGAAGTATTGATAAGTACAAGGCAAGATTTGTGGCTAGAGGGTTCTCCCAGCAGGAGGGAGAAGATTATGATGAGACGTTTGCTCTAGTTTCCAGATATACATCTATCAAAGCCATAATATCTCTAGCAGCTTCCATGGGTTGGAGTTTACATCAGAGGGATGTAAAGACCTCCTTTCTCAATGGAGTGATTGAGGAAGAAGTAAATATAGAGCAACCTCAAGGTTTTGAGGTACACCCAAAAGAAACCCATGTATGCAGATTGAAGAAGGCCTTGTATGGACTCAAGCAAGCTCCAAGAGCTTGGTATGCATGCATTGATAGTTATTTGACGAGACTTGGATTTTCCAAGAGTCATCCTGATCCAAATCTCTATTACAAGGTTGTGAACAATGCACATGTTATTCTACTGTTATATGTTAATGACTTGTTCCTGATAGGTGCAGAGCCTCTCATTATTCAGTGTAAGAAGGAGCTATCCACTGAATTTGATATGAAGGAACTTGGTCTCATGCACTACTACTTGGGACTAGAAGTGTGGCAGAAGCATGGTGAAGTCTTCCTAAGACAAGGGAAGTATGTTGTAAAGATCCTTCAGAAGTTTGGGATGATGTATTGCAAATCCATGGCAACTCCCATGGTAATAGATTTGAGGAAGTTGAGGGACTCTGATTCTAATCCAATAGACTCGTCCCGATACCGGCAGTTGATTTGCTCCTTGATTCATTTGGTAAATACTAGGTCGGACATATGCTTTGATGTGAACATGTTGAGCCAGTTCTAGGTGGAACCTAGACAAGAGCATTGGGTGGCTGCAAAGCATATCTTGAGATATCTTCGTGGGATGATAATGTATGGTTTGAGATATGCCTCAAACAGTGAAGTAAAGCTGCATGGATTTACCGATTCAGATTGGGCAAGGAAGTGAGGAAGATAGAAAGAGTACTTATGGACAATGTTTCAGTTTGGGTTCTGCTATGATTTCATGGGCTAGCAGAAAACAGAAGTCTGTTGCACTCAGCACTGCGGAAGCAGCGTATATTGCATCTTGTGATGCTTGTACGAAAGCAGTGTGGCTCTGTAAGATGGTTTCTGGATTGTTTGATCAAGTGTTGGATTAGACCGTGATATATTGTGATAACCAAAGCTGTGTGAATCTCTTAGAGAACCCAGTGTTCCATGACAGGTCGAAGCACATTGAGATCAAGTATTATTTTCTTCGTGATAAAGTCCAAAGGGGAGAAGTGGTTCTCTAGTATATCTCCATTGATGAGCAGACTGCAGACATTTTGACGAAGCCTTTGTCCAAAATAAACTTTGCATACTTGAGGGACAAGTTGGGGCTCATGGAGATTGCTCCCTTGGTTGAAAGGGAGGAGATGACTTCCTCGGTTGGGAGGGAGCACTGATATGTGGCATCATGGACTTTCAATGAGTTGCGGATCTGTATCATGCTAGTATAGCTCAGATATGATACAGATGGTTGGAGTGGTTGATACAGTGGTCTGAGGAGCATCGTGCTAGTACAGCTTAGAGGTGGACATAAAGCTTAGAGATGATGCTTGCATCATGCTAGTACAGCTTAGAGACGATGTTGGTGAGCCGCATCATGCTAGATATGATCATGCGAGTACAACTTAGAGGTGGCATACAGCTTAGATATGATGCATTAGCATCATGCTAGATATGTCATGCTAGAACGGCTTAGAGATGCATAAAGCTTAGAGATGATGCAGGAGGGCTTGTGTCATGCTAGATATGATCATGCGAGTACAGCTTAGATATGATGCATTGGCATCATGCTAGATATGTCATGCTCGTACGGCTTAGAGATGATCATATAGCTTAGAGGTGACACAGTGAAGCACTGATCTACATCATGCAAGTACAGCTTAGAGGTGGCATACAGCTTAGATATGATGCATTGGCATCATGCTAGTTATGTCATGCTAATATGGCTTAGAAATGATGTAGATGATACTCGGGATCATGCCAGTACAGCTTAGATATGATGCATGCGCATCATGCTAGTACGGCTTAGAGGTGACGCAGTTGATGACATTGTTGATGCAGGATGATATTAGATGATATGATTTGATTGTTGTGGAGACTGTATGTCTCTGGACAGTAGTTGTATGCTACTATGGTGGATGTGATCCATACTACATAGTTCATCAATGATTAATCATTCGAACATCAACCATCTAGATTCTAGATTCTAGCAATTACAAACTTACAAACCAATATACAAATTTTTAATCTATATTGATATAATAGAAAGTAGACCATAAACTTATGAAATGAAATCATATATCCAAAAATTGTCAACAATAACATGAGTCATGACCAAATAGTTATGTTTACAAAATAGGCCATCTACACTGAAGTATGAAGACCTAAAGGTCCAAAACAATAAAGTTTAAAGTTTAAAGATTAAACTGAGCTAGTTGCCAAATACTATGAATCTATCATCTATAGACTATGGCATATAAAGTAATGAAAAAGGAGAATCATCAAATTGTAAACAACTATCCCATCCTCCTTCCACCACCGCAGGTACTACGTGGGCCTCCACGTGGTGGTAGTGCAAAAGTAGATGCAGATTGCGGCGAAGCTGAAGATGAAGCCCCTTTTGTTGCAGTTGGAATCTTGGACATGGGGACCCTGGCACTGGATGGGGGTGGCATCTCAACATGATCATCATCATCCAAAAGAACACTCTAAAAGAAATACTCCATCCTCCAAATTATCCTCCTTCGGATTGTTGTCCCAACGCCTCAAGTTTTGATCCATCTGTGCCTCCTCACAGTAATGGGACAACAATCGCAAGTTGTAATGAACATAGACCAAGTTCTATGCTTGAATTACATTCAACCTGTTCCTTTTAACGCTATGGATGAAACTGTAGGTGCTCTAACACCTCTCTGCAAAAGAAGTGTTCACCACCTGTGAAAGCACCCGTGTTTCCAAAAGTTGTAGTTGTGGGTTAGCACCGCCATGCATGTTCCACCACTCAAGAGAACTCAGATTCCCTCAATCTCTAATTGCATGGTTGGTCCCAAAGGCACCATTGCTAAGGATGTAATGGCTCAATTGTCTCCTTATGTTGTCCCACTCCTCCTCGTCCGAGATGAGTTTATCTAATGCTTTCATATAACCTGCTTGAACCTCTAGATCTTGGTGTGGTCTTTTCTTGGTCCCACCACCAGGTGTTGGTGATGAAAGCCGTGATACATGATAGTATTTAGGTGTTAGCACATATGCTAAGGCATGTAGTGGAATATTTAACATTTCCAATCGTTTTTCCACCTCTTCACGAATATGGTTATAGAGGTTGACATCTCTAGGCTCAACAATGTCTTTAATCTGCCCTAGCATGCAATCCATTTTCTCATACACCTCCCCAATGATTAGTCGATCTAAATCTGCAAACTTGACCATGTGATAAATTGGCTTGGTGAATTGCAAAACAAACCGAACCTGTGACCAAAATTGACTGTCAAGGACTATCTCCTTCACTGCTGTTGCACCTTCTCTATCATTGCTCAATCCATCCCATGCATCACTCATCACCATAGCACCCAAAGCTTGTCTCACCTTCAATAGGCGCCTAAAGGTGAGGTAATAGCTAGCAAATCTAGTGTTTGCAATCTTAAGTAGCTGCAAACTAGAGTGAGTGTTGTAGAAGTAATTGACCCTTGTATGCCCGGTGATAAATTTGATGAGTTGCTTCCCTCTCTTGTACAACTGATTAATCCATCCACATTCTCTATGCTTGACAATATCATGCATCAAAAGGTTCAAGGTGTG
>SNQJ01S0064429.1:0-14081 GCA_010110895.2 Picea sitchensis
GCAATTAATCAACAAATTAATTCGACAATAATCAACATTATCTCAAGGTGCGCACGTGATCCAAAATTCTAAATTAAACATAAGCCAACATCATTCAATGCATGCAATTAATCTATTCACTTAGGAAATCATACATCAACATTATTCAGTGCACACAATTAATCTAATAACTCAATCATTCATCAACATTTAACATTCATTGCGCAAGAGTAAATTATCCTTTTAATTCATGGAGCAACATAATTCAAGTACTCAAACAATCATACATCTATGTTATTCACGGTGCAATGGTAATCCAGTTCTAATCAATCATGCATCATCAATATTTAATGGCGCCATAAAAACTAGTTATTAATCCATCATACAACAACAATTTAAAGACACATTAGTAATAGTTCATAAGTCAACATACGTCAAGAATATTAATGGTGCAATGGAAAATTCTATAACAAAACATACATCGAGTAATTGGCGTAGTTACCCCCTAGGAAACATTCTAACTATAGTCCAACTGCCATTACATATATCAATATAATGGACACAATCGCCATCTAAGGAACCTTCCAACAATGGTTATAATAACTAACATTTATAAATGATTGACACACATTGCACCGGGGATCAATCCCAAAGTTTTACTATGACAAAATTAACAAAACGAAATGGCACGATTAGCACCTGTGTCTATTCCATCAATGGTTTCAACTTCAACGACCCAAAAACGTTCATCAGTTAGTGCATTAGACGTTAATTGAAACCCCTAACAAGCTTTTCATCGTGAACTCACTCAACAATCTTGAAAGTTATTATGAATACACCTTATCCTTAAATTAAGAAAAAGAATTCAACTTAAAAAGTGAAATTCTTAAGGAACAAGAATTGGGCTTAACATAAGACGGTGAACGAGGTTATGATCGACATCTCATCAATACACTATGATAATTGTTACCCAAGGAATGGGTCATGTCAAAATATATACATAAATGTTAAACAATACTTAGACACTTCATTTAACTTTCCCCTCCCTTCCACAATTTTATGTTAAGAGAATTTACTAATTACTTTTTAAAAGGAACTACATAAGGCCTTCATGACCCCTTAAGCCTTACCCAAATTTATATCCCTTATATCTCACGTGGGATTTAAATGAATCAAAAATGACTTATGACTATTCATTAGTAAAATAAAGCTATCCCTCAACGGGCTCAACCACCTTATGTATCCATCGGTATTCCTGTAATAATTACCTAAAAATTAAGAAAAACAAATTTAACTCATGAACTAGGACACCAAGCGATTAAAAGAATATGAGAAAGGTTTACTGACAGGAGGACTTAATGGGACATACCCTAATCAAGTTCCCAATGATCTATGCACTTAGAGGGGAGAACAATAAAATGTGTAGGATTCAGCAAACATGGCAGCACACAATGGTCTCTCCTGTGCTGAAGTAATCAATGCCAAAATTAAAACTAGATTCCAATCAATTTATCCATGGACGAGGGAGAATCAATCCATGCGCAAGGAGGTAATCCATGGAAAACCGTCAGTCGAGGGAGGAGGAAATCATAAGTTAGATATTCTTCCAAAACTCAGGAGGGTTCTATGGATTCACAGAGGGACGACCAATGATAATTGTTGGTATAGTTGAGAAAAGAAGAAGGTTTGAATCTCTGCAAAAAAGTAGGACCGAATCTCTACAAAAATGCAAGAGCGATTTATGGATTCGTCGAGGGAAGAGAAATGAGAAATTATTGGTCTGGTTGAGTGAAACGCAAGTTTGAATCTCTACAAAAACGCAGGAGTGATTCTTCAATGTACAAAGCATGGGAGAGGCGCACTCAACAACCCCCCCATTCATCCTTGCCTGACTTCTCTTAAAATTCACGTTTCTTACCAGTTTTATTCTTCCTCAGTTCAAATATTTAACTCTCTTGGACATCTAGCACAAGATCCTATCGAGGCACCCCTTACTTAGTAACGAGCCCCATTGGGTTGTATGTCAACCTATGGAAAACAACCTAGGAAAACTGGATGTGTCCATCAAAGGAGGACAGCGGATCAATGGGGAGGAAACACTTCCCTTCAATTACTCTGTACTCGATAACCTTTGTATAATAATACTTCTCCCTTTGACCACGAAAGAGAAATAGTACGATACAAAAAAAGGGAGTAAGCCCAATCAGATGTAACACTCATTAAGAATGTACGTTTATAGTGAAGCTAAGGCATGGACTTCATCCTTGTACTTCTAAAATGCTTGAAGCAAAAAAAAAATTAGAATAAACAACCATTGTTGGAGCACATGTTGATATTCTCCTCTCAACCATTCAAGATCCCATTGGACAATTTATCATCTGGAAGTAGTACTTCTATAACATGGTCTTTATTAGATTTTTGCATAGCTATGAAGCCTCAATGAGCTTGCCTAACATGGTAGCATAAATAAACCTCTACCAAGGACACAATATTATAAGGATGAGCAAAGATATATTCTTTTTCAGAGTGAAAAGAAAACTCAAGGAATTCCACTAAATGTGTAAAAAGGACTAGCTATTGAATGTGCTTCATTTCAAATGCAAGGCGAGTTCCCCAAAACCATGGCAATTGTTTTTATATAGCGCAAAGGAAATAAATCCTAGAAGGTACAATTTTTATAAATTGCAGAGGTAAGGAAAGAATAACGCATCGAGAGACAATGAGTTTAATTCCAGGAGCATACACAAGACCGTGCAGTTCCGATATGTTATATTGAGGGAAACTTGAAGCAATTACATGCTGGGAAAGGAAGGGAACACACATAGATCTTAAAAGGAAATGCAGAAAACAAATTCGTTGAGGTTATAAATCCACTTAAAATAATTGCAAAGGGTACATTAGTAAGGGAAACGATGAAGCAAAAAGTACATCTGACAGAGTCATTTTTAATATAAATACATCTTACAAAAATTTCTTGCATCATCAATATTCTAGATACATCTAATAGAAAATAAATGCCAAAACCAAAGTTTGTTCAACGAAGTTTAAAACCTTTACATCTAAAATCTGAACACAATACAATGCTCAATAAAATATTATATCCCTCGATGAGAGGTCGAAGATGTTCTCCCGCTCTTATGCTCCGCCTAGATCCCCGCTTGCTAACCGTGAAGACTTCATTGGTACCTCCCAACCAACAATAGGGGTACTCTTCTTCCCCCTTATCCCCCTGAGCCGCAAAGGGGCCATGCACAACCACAACCAAAATACTCTAGCTCCCAGCTCGCCTCGCATGGTCGAGCTACCACTCTCTCTCTCGAGCTTGGTATCCCAACTCTCACAAGAAAAACCAATCAGAATTTCTACAACATAACCTTACTCAACCAGTCATGATTCATTCCTCCTCTAAACCATTTCTTTTATAGATTTTTTCTTAGTGACCACTTTCCATTTGCACATTTGATTCATTTTTTTTTAAATTAATTAGGAATTACTCCCCCCATACACTTTTCACTCGTTCCCTTAGTTGCACCAATAAATCCTCAGTTTAATTAAATTAAAAGTCAATTTCCCTCACCCATTCTAAAAGCGCTCCTAAAATCACTCGTAGTGTCCATTTATTATCTTTATTTTCCATTTATGACTGACGTCTTTCTAAAATGGAGTTGAGTTAAAGTAGGAATGTTCTCTAGTTAGACTAGACTTAGATAACTTTCTATGCTTACACATATTTATGCTTTATTCCTTTCTCAAATTAAATTCTAATTTAGTATTTACTTGCACAAGGTGTATTAAATCACTTCTTTAGATTTGTTTTATTATTATTATTTTTTATTGATTCTTAATTTGATTTATTTCATCCCCTCATCATTTAATTTAAAATTTTAGTTTTTAGTCTACTCACTCACTTAGACTTAGGCTTTAGTTAAATATGTATTCACAAACTCCTAGACCCTTAGGGATTATGCTTAGTTAATTTCATTCTTTAGTTAATTAATAAATCAATTAATTAATTCGACATGCGCTCAAGATTTTATGAGGTTTAACATTCGCTCAAGTTTTCTAGGCCACCTAGATTCAATGACTCATTTTTTTATACCGCGATGTTCCCTTCAAGATGCACTTCATGCTCCAAGGGTGCCACTCGCCTTTGATTCAATTTTAATTACGTGACATTCCCTTCAAGATGAACTACGTGCTCCAAGGGTGCCACTCACCTTTGACTGGTTTTGGTAGTTTTCCAACCCTTGGATTCAATACTCCAATCAGGAAACTTTGTGAAAGACTAAGGGCCTCTAAGGAATAAGGAACCTGTCTTATTGCGCGCTCCTTAGAATCTTCGTGAGCGACTGTCTCAATATTCCCTCATGGCATCGTGGATCTCTCGAACTAGTTAATCGTTAACCTACAGTTTGAGCCATGACGGGAGTGCTAGTAGGCTATGACAGGGCTATTGCCACACCTCTCCCTCAATATCTAGTTGTTTTGCATGCCCCATTTACTCCTTATGTGAGTATGATTAGCAAGCAATCATCAACCTACATCCAGCAACGAAACATTGTCAATGATCCATAAACAACATAATAATATACCCGATCATATGTCACATATGCATAAATAAAATAATCAAACCAATACAATTCACTCCTTGACTTGATCAGGAGTCCAAGGAGGTCCATTGATGCCATCGACATCCTCAATATGTCAAGTGTCCTGCACACTCATGGGAAACTCGTCAATAACAGTTGTCAATACATAAATATCCAATAACATAACATCATAATCCATCAACATCATCATAAGAATCCATAAGTGAAACAAACAACATATACTAAAACTGGATCACTTGCACGCAAGTGTCCTCAAGGATAAGCCATTAACATGTGCTCACAAGAGCAGGATGTTACACAAATCTTCTCCATTTAAATATTTATCATCAATTAAGTCACCTAGCCCATTGATTTTAAGGAGATAGAAGAAGAATATGTTGGCTCTTCTCCTATTCTAACTCTTCTACATTTACTTGTTTATCATCATGTGATTTTCCTATCGTATGCAAGTAGAATAAGAAAGGCTTGACTCACACTTTTCCATTTAAATTATTATAGGAAAGTCAATAACTAAACTATACCCTTACTTAACATGATTATAAGGATGTAAGAGAAGGTTCGACCAACCATTCTCCATTATATTGATAATATTTAATTAATTCCCATGTTATTTATCATTTAACCCTTATTCATGCTAATAAATGGTTGACTCTTCTACATTCGCATAATTTTTATTTTATTAATTAATTAACCAATTTCTTATATATAGTGATTAGAAGGAGATATGATAACAATTAGTCGACCTTTCCCTGTCGATGATCTATAGGTCGAAAAACAAGAGTTTTATATTATGGCAGGGTTGAATGACTCTTATCCATTCACAAGGAGATAGGAGAAGGGTTTCCCAACCTTTATCAATGTTACTTGTTATGTTTAATTAATTCCATGGTCTCTAGATAAGACATGATTCTAGGTGAATTACACAAGGATTAAAAGTAGACATGATATCATTACAAGTATCATGGAGAAGGGTCAATCAATTATTATCTATTTCAATCCTTATCATTAATTCAGACACTTAACTAATTCCTTCATTTAACATGATTAGATTGAGATATGATAAGGTTCGATATACCCTTCTCCATCTATGATCAAAATAGTTTGAACCTTCTCCATGCTAGTTGTAATTAAGTAATATCTAGGTATGTTCATTATTAGCTGTTAGGAATTATTTTTTACTTTCTTGTGACTATTATAATATCTTTTTTAAAGAATGATATGATGGTTTAGATATAGTTTCATATTTTTATGTTAGTTTTGTATTTTAATATCGATTTTCTTAATCACAAAGTTGTTTTTGTTTGATTTTGAGATTCTATTATTTTTATTGCGGGTTCAAAAAATGTCTAAATAGCGTAATATTTATAATTTCAAAAGAATTTCATTTCTTGATGTTGAAATAAGTAATAACATTGGAGAATTCAAATATCATTCATATGTGGAAATGTATGAACTAGAAAACATGTATCTTGATTTACATTTATTTTGAGAAGAAGGAAATAATAACGGTTCAGTTGTTGGTATAATCCTTTCTAATGAAACTGTTACAAATGATAAGTTATTTTCTCAAATGTAACGACCCCTCCATTACGACATCAATGTAAGTGAGTACAGTAGTGGTAAATGTTTTTTTTTTTGAAACATCAACAGTTAGAACAAGTGTTATGCGACAATAACATACATCAATATTTACACATTCTATTATCATCTACATCATTACACAACAAGAATCAAATACAACATCATGATACTAATATATATATTATAGCACATCACAATAACCAAAATGTATATCCTCCCAATCTACCTTGCAATGTTAGGACCTCCAAGACACATAATCAATGCTCAACTCTAGGATTCACCCGATTGATTTTGACCATTTAAGGTCTCAGGAGTAACAACTGTTATGAAGAACACGGAGACATATATTCCCATAACCAAATCAAATCTAGACTCAGGACTAAGTAACAATAATATTCTTGATCATAATGAAAATTAAACATTCAAGTACTCATTGTTTTAGACAAGGTTTCCTTCCCTTAAGGATTACAAACAACATTAATTACTCATCGTCTAGATAATATGCCTTCTCGTCATGAATAACATCATATAATTAATATTCACCATTTATAATTGTCTTCCCTAGAGGTAACATTAATTATTCATTACCTAAACAAAAGTACCATCCCTATAAGAATACAAATCCAATATTGTTCACTATCTAGATAAAATAATCTACTACTTAAAGATACCACATAAATTTATATTCATTATTTAACAATTTTCTTCCATTAACGAATATGAATAAACAACATTTTTTCACTATCTAATTAGAGTACCACAAGAGTTTACATGTATGACCTATAATAACTTCCAATAATCAATCCTACCATACAATCAAATTGAAAGGTACATTATGCCAATTAACTTAATCACTAGCTCAACCTCATTCATCAAAGCCTTCTAATATAAGGAGTCTTTGGAACTAAATAAAGAGTTTACCAACTAGGAAAAGAATTAATAATCAATAGACATGAATTCGAAGATCTTCGTAATGAAGTTATAAATACAACTTTAGGTTTAATATAATATTTATCTAGTGATAACCCCCGGATGGGGTGATAGTGCGTGCTACGCGGCGATCGACGGGTGTGGGCAATAGTCACCAGGACACGGGGGCACGTGAAGGGCCCGTGCCACCCTCCTCCTAATTTATTAAACCTTCAACTCGACGCATTTGAGCATTAATGCAAGCTTTAATTCATGTGTCCCTCCCCTCCGATTTTTTGGTTATGGCTTGGATGGCAGTGTTGCGTATTTGTTATTGTCAACCTCCCGCAGAGCTTGCTCTGCAGTGGCAATGGTGTGAACCTGTTCTAAGTGCTTCCGAGCCCGAGCTCAGCCCTGCTTATTCCTTGACCCTTCGTCCTCGTTCTGAGTTCAGGACAGTATCTGTTCGCAGTGTGGGCCAGACCATGACTCGTCCAAGGGGAAGACCGCGACGGGGCTCGCCCTGGAAGCCTCGACGCCCCTCAGTTTCCCCTTCTGATTCACCCTCCATTACCTCCTCCTCCCAGCTCCACCCTGAACATCTTTCAGCTTACTCTCGTGGCCGGATAATTTCGCACTCTACTAGCAGAGCTTTGGCGCCCAGACTATCCAGCCCCCCTATGCGTCATGCCCGCAGTCCCTCCGTCTCGACGTCCGACCCAGACTCCCACTCTCAGCATGCCTCTCGCGGGGCTGGGCCTCTTCCCCGCAGCCCCTTCACCAATGTCCAGTTGTGGGATAGCATGGCGACCCTCTATGATCTAGTTTTTGATATTCGCCAGGAAGTGGACGATTTCAATTTTCGGCTACAGGAAACCAGAGCCAAGGTGGACCTTTTTCTTCGGACTCTCTCCTCTCTGCAGAGCTCACTTATCTCTAGCTCGGATGAGGATGCTCCAATGGAGGAGTCGGTCGAGGCGAAGGACGAAGCGACAGATACTGCGCCTGATGCAGCACCACAAGCAGCTTCGGGGGCAGCGACAGATGCAAATCGAGAAAGCGCAGTCGAGGCTATGGACGAAGTGGAACAGGAGCGCAACTGGGCAGCTCAGCCAGGTGTCTAGCTTGTTTAGTTTTGTTTTGTCGTATCATATATGGTTAATAGCTTTTTGAGAATTAACCTTTCTCACCAGTATATGGGTTATATTGATGTAATTTCTGTTTCAGACGCTAGACAATAGTTCTGTTAAGTTTTCAAACTGCTTGGGTACAAGGACTGGTTTCCCCTCTGTTGGGACAGTCTTGTACTTCAGCTTGGATTTCTATGCACTATGTCATAATACTCTGCTTCTAGGAGGCTCCTAATATATATTTTTCTTACTTACAAAAAAAAAAATATTTATCTAGTGATAAGATAGATATAGTTACAAGTTATCGTTTACCTATGGTGGGTAAGATATCAATATCTAATAAGGAGTTGACAACTGTAGTTTCGAATTAGAAATACAAGTGTAAGTTCAATAACTAGCATTCTAATAACGCTTCTTCCGCTACTCAACACCGACCAAAGGGTTCTTAACCGGTTTGAAAGGAGAGTTTGAATACACAAAAAGGGGATAAGGTAAATCGAGACACGTAGGTAGGGAGATCTTGGTGAATGGTAAATAAATATACCATTCCCAAAACTCGTGCACTTTGGAAAACTTACTCAAATCTAGCGAATGACTATCGGTGTTAACAAAGATGCAATTAAATACTAAACCAACAATCACATTGCAAAGAACAGAAGTAAACAATATCCAACGATATTTCTTCAACGTTGGAAATATTGGATGGATTTTTGGATTCGCTACAAACATTTGGAGGTCAACTAAATTGAATTAACCGAGAGTCTAGCTAAGATTTGCAGTGGATCTATAATTTTTATAATGAGCAACTCTTGTTACTTCTATACAATTACTCACAAGTGTAATGGAGAAAACAATATCATTAGACTTTGATTACAAAATTATACAACAACGCCATTATAATTTTAATTCCCAGACTTGACATTTAAATCGATGACCATAATGAATCACACTTAGGATACGACATAAATATACAACGAAGAGTGCACTTCTAAAATTCAAATTGACTTTTAGTTTGCAGCGGCCCCATTTCTTTTAATTTCGAAATTGTAAGTACATTTTCAAATGAATAACACTTTTAAAAAATAGTAATGCAATAAACTTGATGGCAGATCCAATTTATTGGTTTTCAGAAGTCACAAATGACTCAGTGATCTTAAGGAAGGTCGAATATCCAATTAGGTAAGCAATGAATAACGAATCCATAATTGGATTCAATAATTACAATGACCATACAAGTGCAGATCGGAATTATAATTTGATCTTACAGTGACCAACCAAAAACTTTAAATTCAGGAGGTGCAATGACCTTCATTAAAAAAAAAATAAAAAAAATCCAACGAAATACTAAGACAATACTTCAGTAAATTTATACAGAGACCCAACGAATATATAGATATAGATATAGATATTTAAAAAATTACACTCCCAAACAATATACAGTAACCAATACAAGATTTGGGTTCCTGAACTATAATGAAATCGCACACATCTTAGCAATTTCAAATTGGATGAAAAACAATTACAAACTATTGTGATGCAAACAAACAAGACTCCAGAATTGTATTAGAGAATCCAAGAAAATTTCAACTCCGAATTTCGTTTTAAGAATTCCAACGAATCAACGATTTTAACATTTTGAAAAGATTTTAATCTTGGCAATGACCAATGCAATTTTCTAGTTTCCAGAATTATCACAAGATACCGCGATAAATAACTTTGAATTTATGATCAACATTTAAACTATTGTTTTAAAATACCATACGAATATTGGTTCAAACTAACAATAGAATTTACAAAATCATTCGAAATTCATAGTCGAAATTGCAATAAAATTTCAGCGATAAAAAAAAATCCTTCAAAGACTTACGCTCCTTGTGTACTCCCGCTTGCTAATCACTGAAACTTCACCGGTACCTCCCAGTCAATACTAGGTGTACTCTTCTTCTCCCTTAGCCCCTCGAGCCACAAAGGGACCACACACAAGAAACCAACAAACAATAGCTCCAAGGCTTGCCTTGCAAGGAAGAGCTTCCACTCTTTCTCCAAGCTTGGTATCCCATCTCTCACAAGTAAAACACAGTCCACAAAATTTTGGCAGCATAACATTTCCAGGTAAAAGTGAGATCCATTTCCCTTCTACCACATTATTTTTATAGAAAAAAATCTCTAATGACACATGTCCTCATGCACAATTAATTATATTTTTAATTAATTTAATTAGGATTATTCACCCACACACTTGTCACACTCTCCCCAAGTTGCACAAGTAATTGTCATTTTTATTTTTCTTAAAAAGCTAAATTCCCTTGCATTCCCTAATATATTCTTATTTTTGCTCTTAGTTTTCCCTTTGTTCTCCAAATTTTCATTTAATGAGTGTCTTCTAACTAGATCTTAGTTAGAGTTGGATTATAAGTCTTCTTCTAGTTAGACCAGTGGTAGGTTGACTTGAGATTCTATTCCATGTGTACTCCTATTCTCTCATATTATTATTTCTTCTATTTTTAAAAATTCATTTTATTAATTTCTTGCACACATGTGCATTTTATTCAACCTTTAAATTTTATTCCCCTTTTTCCTAGAGTTTGATTATATTCTCAAATATTTTAACTTATGTCATAATTCATTTAGTCCTTTTTTAAAATTTAGACTTAGACTTAATCTTAGACTTAGACTTAGACTTAGACTTAATCTTGGACTTAGACTTAGGTTTTATAATTAATAATTTAGTATTTAATTAATTATTTTATTCTGACAAGGTCCAATCATTTCAATGTTTTCTACGCCACCTAGATTTATTGACTCAAGTTTTAATTACGCGACATGCCATTCAAGGCGCAGCTCCATTCTCCAAGGGTTCCACTCGCCTTAAAATAGTTTTGGAAGTTCGTTCGACCATTGGAGTCAACACTCCATTCGGTCGAACTTGTGAGAGACTAAGGGATTCTAAGGAACAACAACTCCACCTTATTGCACACCCCTTAGAAATATTCATGAGTGGTTGTCTCAGTTTTCCATCACGACATCGTGGACCTATTGAACTAGGTAATTGTTAACCCTCAATTCAGACCACGATGGGAGTGCTATTAGACTGTGACAAGGACGTTGCCACACCTCTCCCTTAATGTCTAGTTTCTGTGCATGACCCCTTTACTCCTTATGTGAATTGGATTAGCAAGCATCGTCAAGCCTACATCCACTAACAAAAACATTGTCAATAGTCTATATACATAAATCATATTGAATTCAATCATATATCACATGTGTGTAAAATGAAATACTCAAACAAATACAATCCACTCCCTGACTTAATCTGGAGTCCAAGGAAGTCCATTGATCCCATTAACATCCATCATATTTCATGTGTCCTGCACACTCAGGAAAACTCATCAATAGAATTTGCCAATACATATACATCAAAATAACAATAAGTCACCATACATCATCATCACCAAGTATAATCCATAATTGAAACAAAATCACAATGTACCATAACTGGATCACTTGCACGCAAGTGTCCTCAAAGAATAATCAATAAAAGTGTGCTCAGTGGAACATGATGTTACATCATATAACTTATCACAGATGGATGTTTAAGAACAATGTAAAACATTTGTCTTACGAATGTTCCTTCTTATTAAAATTTCTCTTTTTCTCAAGTGAAGGTTTTAGAACAATGTAAAACATTTGTCGTACAATTGTTCTTTCTTATTGAAAATTGTCATCCACATTTGATGAAAAGTAATCCTATGTGATAACTCATTCCATGTGGATTGACTGGGTTGGGAATTATCATCATACAATAACTTAAATTATACATGCACATATAATATGATCTTGGTGTGTGGATTTCACTAACGCCTTGAGGTTTGTGAGTAACATTTCATTACATTTGGCATCAAATAAACCACCTAGGTAAAATCCTTGGTATGGGTGACAAGGAGGTTTATTGACCCAAAAAGGGGTGTTAAGGAGGTATGTTGGACCAAGTGGGTGACAAAAAAATATACTAGCTTGGTGTCTGGATATGGAATCATGGTGGGATGTTATGATCTTGGTATGCATATTTCTGTAACTCCTAGAGGTTTTGGATAATGGTTCATTACAATATCAAAGTTATCATAGATGAATATAACCATTCTAGTATTGTTGGATAATCGATTTGTGGCTGGGAGAACATCATTCATTTTACATATTGTGCTCCTAAATAATAAACTTACATTAGATCATCATGATAAAAGGGTATATCATTTAATAAGGGGTCATTTGAACCATCTTGAAAAGGATTTGAGTAATTCAACATTCAAAAACTAAATAATAAACTTACATTAGATCATCATGATAAAAGGGTATATCATTTAATAAGGGGTCATTTGAACCATCTTGAAAAGGATTTGAGTAATTCAACATTCAAAAACTTCAAGCCAAATCCAACTAAATCTAAGTTGAAAATGGTATCAAAAAGTTGCAAAAAGGCACAACCAACACACAAACAAAAAGTTTAATTTTTCTTATTCATTGAAAATATATTCTCTATTGTTGTTCATAGATGTTTTTTTTGGCACCTATTAATCTTCAGTTTCAAACTTTTGATCGAAACAACATGTCAAAATTAGTAATCACTTTTCTATCAAATCTATCAACATCATTAAGAGATGCAATTTTATTTCCTTATGAAAATAGGGGAAAATGTTGGTAAAAATATAAAAGGAGGAAGACTTTAAAGAGGAGCATATTCATTTTTATATAATGGATAGGCAACATATAATATATTTCAAGAAGTAAAATTTAAAGGATTCTAAGTAATTTTATGTTCATATAGATTTTAATACTATAGAGCGTGTTTTCTCAGTCATGATGTTACTACAAGTGTAACTACCGATATATATGATATATGTAGGAAACTAAATTTTTCTAACATGGCATGGGTTTATATACTTTTAATTGATCAAATTGTAAAAGAATGAGAGAAATGGATACACACTAGAAGGACAACTTTCACAAGAGAGGGATTTTAATCATCCTAAGAATGACAGGTTTCATAGCAAAAAAGTATCTTCACTCATGTCCAAGTACATAAGGGTTGGTTAATTTTTTTTTGAAGGCCATCTCATTTCTGTTATTGTAATGTATATTTAATTTTTTAACTAACTCACATATTTTGAAAGCATCATTTTTTAACAAAATGTAATGATATTTTTTACCAAGCTAAAGAACACAATAGAAAAGAAAGATAAGATGGTAATTCTTTGTTATCTAACCAACTATGGAAGAAATGGATCGATATTTTCAATTTTTATAGAAATGGTGGAATATCACTTTCAATTAAAAAGATACTCAATATGTTTGTATTTATAACAAAACAAATCAATTCTCTAAGGGGTTAGATCCATTGGTGAGGAGCAAGGATTTTTTAACTAGTGGGAAAGGTTCAATTCCCTTCAAGGATTTTCCTGGAGCCATGGTGTCACCTTGAGGTAGTAGTAAAATATGTGGTTGCAACTAGAGATATTATGTCAAATGATCTCATGGCATGTGCACACATAAGCGGATTAAATCTCACCACCATGTCCTTCAAATTAAAAAAAAAAAGTATTATTATTTTGAATATTACACCCCTCTTACATACTAGATCATCGTAATCTTTTGTGGGTTCTATTGAAAACTTAATATCTTCACTCATGCTCTCTCATTGATAACTTCAATTCATTTTTCCCTCCTATAAATGGATTGGTGAGGAGGAATCCCTTCCCCTCCATTGGTTGAGGCACTAGATTTTAATTCTCTAGTCACCCCCATCATCAAACCTCCATAGAAGCATGCACCCTTTCAAGTTGTGAAAAAGGTGTCCTCAAAACCTTATTCCAAGATT
>SNQJ01S0064429.1:14091-54852 GCA_010110895.2 Picea sitchensis
CATGTAAACTCTTGTGGTACTCTAATTAGATAGTGAAAAAATGTTGTTTATTCATATTCGTTAATGGAAGAAAATTGTTAAATAATGAATATAAATTTATGTGGTATCTTTAAGTAGTAGATTATTTTATCTAGATAGTGAACAATATTGGATTTGTATTCTTATAGGGATGGTACTTTTGTTTAGGTAATGAATAATTAATGTTACCTCTAGGGAAGACAATTATAAATGGTGAATATTAATTATATGATGTTATTCATGACGAGAAGGCATATTATCTAGACGATGAGTAATTAATGTTGTTTGTAATCCTTAAGGGAAGGAAACCTTGTCTAAAACAATGAGTACTTGAATGTTTAATTTTCATTATGATCAAGAATATTATTGTTACTTAGTCCTGAGTCTAGATTTGATTTGGTTATGGGAATATATGTCTCCGTGTTCTTCATAACAGTTGTTACTCCTGAGACCTTAAATGGTCAAAATCAATCGGGTGAATCCTAGAGTTGAGCATTGATTATGTGTCTTGGAGGTCCTAACATTGCAAGGTAGATTGGGAGGATATACATTTTGGTTATTGTGATGTGCTATAATATATATATTAGTATCATGATGTTGTATTTGATTCTTGTTGTGTAATGATGTAGATGATAATAGAATGTGTAAATATTGATGTATGTTATTGTCGCATAACACTTGTTCTAACTGTTGATGTTTCAAAAAAAAAAACATTTACCACTACTGTACTCACTTACATTGATGTCGTAATGGAGGGGTCGTTACATTTGAGAAAATAACTTATCATTTGTAACAGTTTCATTAGAAAGGATTATACCAACAACTGAACCGTTATTATTTCCTTCTTCTCAAAATAAATGTAAATCAAGATACATGTTTTCTAGTTCATACATTTCCACATATGAATGATATTTGAATTCTCCAATGTTATTACTTATTTCAACATCAAGAAATGAAATTCTTTTGAAATTATAAATATTACGCTATTTAGACATTTTTTGAACCCGCAATAAAAATAATAGAATCTCAAAATCAAACAAAAACAACTTTGTGATTAAGAAAATCGATATTAAAATACAAAACTAACATAAAAATATGAAACTATATCTAAACCATCATATCATTCTTTAAAAAAGATATTATAATAGTCACAAGAAAGTAAAAAATAATTCCTAACAGCTAATAATGAACATACCTAGATATTACTTAATTACAACTAGCATGGAGAAGGTTCAAACTATTTTGATCATAGATGGAGAAGGGTATATCGAACCTTATCATATCTCAATCTAATCATGTTAAATGAAGGAATTAGTTAAGTGTCTGAATTAATGATAAGGATTGAAATAGATAATAATTGATTGACCCTTCTCCATGATACTTGTAATGATATCATGTCTACTTTTAATCCTTGTGTAATTCACCTAGAATCATGTCTTATCTAGAGACCATGGAATTAATTAAACATAACAAGTAACATTGATAAAGGTTGGGAAACCCTTCTCCTATCTCCTTGTGAATGGATAAGAGTCATTCAACCCTGCCATAATATAAAACTCTTGTTTTTCGACCTATAGATCATCGACAGGGAAAGGTCGACTAATTGTTATCATATCTCCTTCTAATCACTATATATAAGAAATTGGTTAATTAATTAATAAAATAAAAATTATGCGAATGTAGAAGAGTCAACCATTTATTAGCATGAATAAGGGTTAAATGATAAATAACATGGGAATTAATTAAATATTATCAATATAATGGAGAATGGTTGGTCGAACCTTCTCTTACATCCTTATAATCATGTTAAGTAAGGGTATAGTTTAGTTATTGACTTTCCTATAATAATTTAAATGGAAAAGTGTGAGTCAAGCCTTTCTTATTCTACTTGCATACGATAGGAAAATCACATGATGATAAACAAGTAAATGTAGAAGAGTTAGAATAGGAGAAGAGCCAACATATTCTTCTTCTATCTCCTTAAAATCAATGGGCTAGGTGACTTAATTGATGATAAATATTTAAATGGAGAAGATTTGTGTAACATCCTGCTCTTGTGAGCACATGTTAATGGCTTATCCTTGAGGACACTTGCGTGCAAGTGATCCAGTTTTAGTATATGTTGTTTGTTTCACTTATGGATTCTTATGATGATGTTGATGGATTATGATGTTATGTTATTGGATATTTATGTATTGACAACTGTTATTGACGAGTTTCCCATGAGTGTGCAGGACACTTGACATATTGAGGATGTCGATGGCATCAATGGACCTCCTTGGACTCCTGATCAAGTCAAGGAGTGAATTGTATTGGTTTGATTATTTTATTTATGCATATGTGACATATGATCGGGTATATTATTATGTTGTTTATGGATCATTGACAATGTTTCGTTGCTGGATGTAGGTTGATGATTGCTTGCTAATCATACTCACATAAGGAGTAAATGGGGCATGCAAAACAACTAGATATTGAGGGAGAGGTGTGGCAATAGCCCTGTCATAGCCTACTAGCACTCCCGTCATGGCTCAAACTGTAGGTTAACGATTAACTAGTTCGAGAGATCCACGATGCCATGAGGGAATATTGAGACAGTCGCTCACGAAGATTCTAAGGAGCGCGCAATAAGACAGGTTCCTTATTCCTTAGAGGCCCTTAGTCTTTCACAAAGTTTCCTGATTGGAGTATTGAATCCAAGGGTTGGAAAACTACCAAAACCAGTCAAAGGTGAGTGGCACCCTTGGAGCACGTAGTTCATCTTGAAGGGAATGTCACGTAATTAAAATTGAATCAAAGGCGAGTGGCACCCTTGGAGCATGAAGTGCATCTTGAAGGGAACATCGCGGTATAAAAAAATGAGTCATTGAATCTAGGTGGCCTAGAAAACTTGAGCGAATGTTAAACCTCATAAAATCTTGAGCGCATGTCGAATTAATTAATTGATTTATTAATTAACTAAAGAATGAAATTAACTAAGCATAATCCCTAAGGGTCTAGGAGTTTGTGAATACATATTTAACTAAAGCCTAAGTCTAAGTGAGTGAGTAGACTAAAAACTAAAATTTTAAATTAAATGATGAGGGGATGAAATAAATCAAATTAAGAATCAATAAAAAATAATAATAATAAAACAAATCTAAAGAAGTGATTTAATACACCTTGTGCAAGTAAATACTAAATTAGAATTTAATTTGAGAAAGGAATAAAGCATAAATATGTGTAAGCATAGAAAGTTATCTAAGTCTAGTCTAACTAGAGAACATTCCTACTTTAACTCAACTCCATTTTAGAAAGACGTCAGTCATAAATGGAAAATAAAGATAATAAATGGACACTACGAGTGATTTTAGGAGCGCTTTTAGAATGGGTGAGGGAAATTGACTTTTAATTTAATTAAACTGAGGATTTATTGGTGCAACTAAGGGAACGAGTGAAAAGTGTATGGGGGGAGTAATTCCTAATTAATTTAAAAAAAAATGAATCAAATGTGCAAATGGAAAGTGGTCACTAAGAAAAAATCTATAAAAGAAATGGTTTAGAGGAGGAATGAATCATGACTGGTTGAGTAAGGTTATGTTGTAGAAATTCTGATTGGTTTTTCTTGTGAGAGTTGGGATACCAAGCTCGAGAGAGAGAGTGGTAGCTCGACCATGCGAGGCGAGCTGGGAGCTAGAGTATTTTGGTTGTGGTTGTGCATGGCCCCTTTGCGGCTCAGGGGGATAAGGGGGAAGAAGAGTACCCCTATTGTTGGTTGGGAGGTACCAATGAAGTCTTCACGGTTAGCAAGCGGGGATCTAGGCGGAGCATAAGAGCGGGAGAACATCTTCGACCTCTCATCGAGGGATATAATATTTTATTGAGCATTGTATTGTGTTCAGATTTTAGATGTAAAGGTTTTAAACTTCGTTGAACAAACTTTGGTTTTGGCATTTATTTTCTATTAGATGTATCTAGAATATTGATGATGCAAGAAATTTTTGTAAGATGTATTTATATTAAAAATGACTCTGTCAGATGTACTTTTTGCTTCATCGTTTCCCTTACTAATGTACCCTTTGCAATTATTTTAAGTGGATTTATAACCTCAACGAATTTGTTTTCTGCATTTCCTTTTAAGATCTATGTGTGTTCCCTTCCTTTCCCAGCATGTAATTGCTTCAAGTTTCCCTCAATATAACATATCGGAACTGCACGGTCTTGTGTATGCTCCTGGAATTAAACTCATTGTCTCTCGATGCGTTATTCTTTCCTTACCTCTGCAATTTATAAAAATTGTACCTTCTAGGATTTATTTCCTTTGCGCTATATAAAAACAATTGCCATGGTTTTGGGGAACTCGCCTTGCATTTGAAATGAAGCACATTCAATAGCTAGTCCTTTTTACACATTTAGTGGAATTCCTTGAGTTTTCTTTTCACTCTGAAAAAGAATATATCTTTGCTCATCCTTATAATATTGTGTCCTTGGTAGAGGTTTATTTATGCTACCATGTTAGGCAAGCTCATTGAGGCTTCATAGCTATGCAAAAATCTAATAAAGACCATGTTATAGAAGTACTACTTCCAGATGATAAATTGTCCAATGGGATCTTGAATGGTTGAGAGGAGAATATCAACATGTGCTCCAACAATGGTTGTTTATTCTAATTTTTTTTTTGCTTCAAGCATTTTAGAAGTACAAGGATGAAGTCCATGCCTTAGCTTCACTATAAACGTACATTCTTAATGAGTGTTACATCTGATTGGGCTTACTCCCTTTTTTTGTATCGTACTATTTCTCTTTCGTGGTCAAAGGGAGAAGTATTATTATACAAAGGTTATCGAGTACAGAGTAATTGAAGGGAAGTGTTTCCTCCCCATTGATCCGCTGTCCTCCTTTGATGGACACATCCAGTTTTCCTAGGTTGTTTTCCATAGGTTGACATACAACCCAATGGGGCTCGTTACTAAGTAAGGGGTGCCTCGATAGGATCTTGTGCTAGATGTCCAAGAGAGTTAAATATTTGAACTGAGGAAGAATAAAACTGGTAAGAAACGTGAATTTTAAGAGAAGTCAGGCAAGGATGAATGGGGGGGTTGTTGAGTGCGCCTCTCCCATGCTTTGTACATTGAAGAATCACTCCTGCGTTTTTGTAGAGATTCAAACTTGCGTTTCACTCAACCAGACCAATAATTTCTCATTTCTCTTCCCTCGACGAATCCATAAATCGCTCTTGCATTTTTGTAGAGATTCGGTCCTACTTTTTTGCAGAGATTCAAACCTTCTTCTTTTCTCAACTATACCAACAATTATCATTGGTCGTCCCTCTGTGAATCCATAGAACCCTCCTGAGTTTTGGAAGAATATCTAACTTATGATTTCCTCCTCCCTCGACTGACGGTTTTCCATGGATTACCTCCTTGCGCATGGATTGATTCTCCCTCGTCCATGGATAAATTGATTGGAATCTAGTTTTAATTTTGGCATTGATTACTTCAGCACAGGAGAGACCATTGTGTGCTGCCATGTTTGCTGAATCCTACACATTTTATTGTTCTCCCCTCTAAGTGCATAGATCATTGGGAACTTGATTAGGGTATGTCCCATTAAGTCCTCCTGTCAGTAAACCTTTCTCATATTCTTTTAATCGCTTGGTGTCCTAGTTCATGAGTTAAATTTGTTTTTCTTAATTTTTAGGTAATTATTACAGGAATACCGATGGATACATAAGGTGGTTGAGCCCGTTGAGGGATAGCTTTATTTTACTAATGAATAGTCATAAGTCATTTTTGATTCATTTAAATCCCACGTGAGATATAAGGGATATAAATTTGGGTAAGGCTTAAGGGGTCATGAAGGCCTTATGTAGTTCCTTTTAAAAAGTAATTAGTAAATTCTCTTAACATAAAATTGTGGAAGGGAGGGGAAAGTTAAATGAAGTGTCTAAGTATTGTTTAACATTTATGTATATATTTTGACATGACCCATTCCTTGGGTAACAATTATCATAGTGTATTGATGAGATGTCGATCATAACCTCGTTCACCGTCTTATGTTAAGCCCAATTCTTGTTCCTTAAGAATTTCACTTTTTAAGTTGAATTCTTTTTCTTAATTTAAGGATAAGGTGTATTCATAATAACTTTCAAGATTGTTGAGTGAGTTCACGATGAAAAGCTTGTTAGGGGTTTCAATTAACGTCTAATGCACTAACTGATGAACGTTTTTGGGTCGTTGAAGTTGAAACCATTGATGGAATAGACACAGGTGCTAATCGTGCCATTTCGTTTTGTTAATTTTGTCATAGTAAAACTTTGGGATTGATCCCCGGTGCAATGTGTGTCAATCATTTATAAATGTTAGTTATTATAACCATTGTTGGAAGGTTCCTTAGATGGCGATTGTGTCCATTATATTGATATATGTAATGGCAGTTGGACTATAGTTAGAATGTTTCCTAGGGGGTAACTACGCCAATTACTCGATGTATGTTTTGTTATAGAATTTTCCATTGCACCATTAATATTCTTGACGTATGTTGACTTATGAACTATTACTAATGTGTCTTTAAATTGTTGTTGTATGATGGATTAATAACTAGTTTTTATGGCGCCATTAAATATTGATGATGCATGATTGATTAGAACTGGATTACCATTGCACCGTGAATAACATAGATGTATGATTGTTTGAGTACTTGAATTATGTTGCTCCATGAATTAAAAGGATAATTTACTCTTGCGCAATGAATGTTAAATGTTGATGAATGATTGAGTTATTAGATTAATTGTGTGCACTGAATAATGTTGATGTATGATTTCCTAAGTGAATAGATTAATTGCATGCATTGAATGATGTTGGCTTATGTTTAATTTAGAATTTTGGATCACGTGCGCACCTTGAGATAATGTTGATTATTGTCGAATTAATTTGTTGATTAATTGCGCGCCTTGAAGTAAAGTAGATGTATGCTTTTGCACCTTGAAAACAAAATAAAGTTGAATGCATTGTGCCTTATCTTATGTCATTGTATGATCGATTTAGTGATTAAATTATCTTGCACCATGAATTAGATGTGATGTATGATGATAAGTTGACGATGACCCTTACACTTGAATAATTAATGCTTAGGTTTATGGATTGATCTAGTTGATTGCGGATTGATTGTATTGGTGGGATTTAGACACCTCCTTGTTCCTCAGAACAATCGCCAGCCATGAGACCTTAAATGGTCAAAATCAATTGGATCCTGGGCTTGAGCATTGTTTATGTGTCCTGGAGGTCCTAACCTTGCAGAGTAGGTCGGGCAGGTAGTCATTTAATATTATTTATTTGATTGATTGTTGTTTATAAATTGTTTCAAAGTGATTATGATGTGTTAAGTGGCGACTCTATTTATGTCTACATGTCACTATCCTTTTTGTTGATGCGTTGAATGTCGTTATTGATTTCAATGATGAGTAGTTGGTAATTCTTTTACTTGATGTCGTTGATTTTGGAGTTGCTATGTTGTTGACATTAATTTCCTAATGTAAAATAAATAAAAAATTACCTTTTATGCTTCGCTTTCCTAGTCATAATGGAGGGGTCGTTACATATGGTATCAGAGCGGGTTCAACCTTGCGACTGTGGATCGTCACGACTTCCACTGCATTATACACTTGAATAATAACTTAGTGCTAATTAAAATTTTAACCTGTATTTGTGGTAATCATGGTCAGAGGATGTTGTAGAGGTAGACAACATGGTCTAGGGTAGGAGCTGCAATGCCTCTAGTAGCATCCATGCCAAAGGGGTCTAACCCCCAAGGAGAAGAAAAAGTCATTGGAAAAGAGAAGATTTTTTTGGGGGGATGTGGTTGGTTTGATGAGGTACTTTCAGTGGATGTCAGAGGCCTTCATTAACTGTTTATATAAAGATGAGACCAGGGTTCCTGTACCCCCTGAGGGTGCACAACGTGCCCCAACCAGTACTGGTAGTGTTCATAGAGAACTCGAGAAGGTCAAGTTTCCCAAGTTCTTGGGTACCACTGACAAGGTCAAGTTTCCCAAGTTCTTGGGTACAACCACCGAGGAATGGTTGGAGAACATGGTGATGTGCTTCACACATTGCGACTACACCTCCGACATGAAAACCTACATGGCAGTCTTTCAGCTGAAGGGGAGCATTCTTCTATGGTGGAAGACGCTCCTGCCACCACTGAACATGGTCGTCAAAGACGTGTTAGGGGAATTGTTCAAGGAGTGTTTCTGGGAGAGGTATTTTTTAGAGGAATTCATTTAGTGCCAACTTAATGAGTTCAACGCCTTCCAACAGGATGGCTGTACGGTGCCTGAGTATGAGGCCTGAATCATGAAGTTTCTTAGGTATGCTCCAAATCTGAACATCGCGAAGCTCAAGGTCAACAAGTTTGAGTTAGGCCTCAAATCCAACCTTCATGTGAAAGTGAGGATCCTAGGCCTCAGACGTTGCATGATGCAGTCCAGAAGGCCCTCATAACTGAGGAAGAGTCGATTAGCAGGGTTCAATGTAGGACTCCTGCAAGACCGATTGGACAGACGACCTCGGGTAGGCCAACAATGTCTTCTTCGGGACTAGGAGTATTGGACTGAAGACCGGATGTTGGACTTTTGGAGAGTCACCTTACCAACTTGATTATCTAGTTGAGAGGACAAGAGCAGTCGGGTCAGCCTCACACACTACAATAGGAGATTTAGGCAAGGCCCATCAGATTCATGCAGCGGTGATTAACCGCCAGGACGAGCACCAATATACTGTACTCGAGATGTCAAGTACCATCACTAACCAAACCTTTAGTATTTTGATAGATCTCGGTGCTACAAAGATCTTTATTTCTGGTGCAGCGCTAAAAAGAATTAAGGTAAAGGCAGTCAAATAGGACAAGTTTAGCTACGTGGAAATGGCTTCGAGAGCTAATAAGAAGGTTGGAGGAAGGGTTACGAACTGTAGCCTCAACTTAGGAGATTTTGTAAGGAATGACAACCCATACATCAAGATATTAGGATCTTATGATGTCATGATCGATATGGAATGGTTGGAATCGCATGATGCGATACTCAACTGTAAGACGAAACGGTTGAGTTTGATCGATGATGAGGGCCAGAGATGAGTGATTGTAGGAAGAAACCAGGGAGTTTCCCTAAGGTTCATTTCTTCCCTATAACTATGGAAAATCATGCGCAAGGGATGCAAGCTATATGAAATCTTAGCATTGAACGAGAAGGGTGCGACAAAAGGATTAGAAAACCTTCTGGTAATATGAGAGTTTGTGGACGTGTTCCTGGCAGAGTTACCAGTTTTGTCGCCCGAAAGAGAGTTGGAATTTACCATCGACTTAAAACCTGGAACTAAACCGATAACAAGAACGCCTTATTGGATGTCAACGTCTGAGTTACAGGAGTTAAAATGCAACTAAAGGAGTGGTTGGAACTAGGACTTATATGTCGAAGTGTGTCACCTTGTGGCACACCTTTTATTTTCTTACAAAAGAAGGATGGGTTGTGGAGACTTCATATTGACTACCGTTAATTGAATAAGGCAACGATCAAGAACCAATATATGTTGCCAAGAATAGATGATTTGTTTGACCAAATTAAAGGTGTGACAGTGTTTTCAAAGATCTACTTGAGATCAGGATATCACTAGTTACATATCAAAGAGGAAGGCATTCCTAAGACCGCATTCAAGACGAGGTTTGGGCATTACGAGTTTATTGTTTTACCGTTTGGACTGACAAATGCCCCAGGGGTATTCATAAGCTTGATGAATGGGGTGTTCCACGAATACTTGGACAAGTTTGTTCAAGTATTCATTGCCGACATATTGATATATTCTCAGACGATGAAAGAACATGACAAATGTTTGCGCTTGGTATTATAGTGTTTACGAGAGAACAAATTATACAGGAAACTGTCGAAATGCTCCTTTTATCAAACAAGGATTCATTACTTAGGGCATGCTATCTCTGATGAAGGCATTGATGTGGATCCAATGAAGGTAGATGATATTATGGAATGGCCTGCACCGACGAACATACCACAAGTACGTAGCTTCATGGGTTTAGCTAGATATTATCAATGGTTCATTGAAGGTTTTTCGAAGATAGAAAATCTGATTACGGAATTGCAGAAGAAAAACAAGAAGTTTGTTTGGACCGAGAAATGCGTGAAATCATTTCAAAGGATCAAGGAGATATTGACGACTGCGTCGATACTAAAGGTCCTTGACATGGACGAGGACTTCCCAATATGCACAGACACATCCAAGGAAGGCTTAGGTGGACACAATTAGCTACGTGGTGAGGTGTCTGGAATGTCAGCAAGTAAAGGATGAACATAGACATCCAACATGATTACTCCAACCACACACTATTCCAGAATCGAAATGGAATGGCATTTCGATGGACTTTATTGTTGGATTGCCGTTGATGGAAAGGAGGCATGACTCAATTTTCATGGTAGTTGACACTCTGACGAAGAGTGAACATTTTATTCCTATGCGTACAACATATCAGGCACCAGACATAGATACAATTTGTGTTATCAAGATTGTGAGTCTGCATGGTGTGCTAAAAGAATCATATCCAATAAAGGATCGGTGTTTACAGGACATTTTTGGACAGGTTTGGACGGGTTTCCAAGAGACCTTGGGAACCCAACTTAACTTTAGTACCGCGTATCACCCATAGACAAACAGGAAGACATAAAGAATGAACCAAATCTTGGAAGATATGTTGCATATGTACGTGATGGACCAACAAAATCATTTGGAAGAGTTATTGTCGCTGGTAGAGTTTGCTAACAAAAGCTAGCAAAGCACCATAAAGATGGTGCCATTTGAGTTTCTTTATGGGCAACCGTATCGAACGCCTTTGAGTTAGGATCGACTTGAGGATAAGGTCTTGGTAGGACCAGAAGTGATCCAAGAAATTGAAGAACAAATGCAAATGATAAGACAAATAATTAAATAGGTGCGAGATCGACAAAAGAGTTATGCTAATGCACATTGCGTTGACCGTAGTTATGAAGTTGGTGACCGAGTTTTCTGGCGAGTGAAACTGCACAAGAGTTCGATTAGGTTCAGAAAGGGTGCTAAACTCTCTCTCCTAGGTTTGTGGGACCTTTCAAAGTTGTGGAAAAGAAATAGTTGTGGCCTATCGACTACCCTTGCCTAATTATTTGAGGCATATGAATGATGTTTTTCATGTATCTATTTGATACATTATGTTAGTGATCCTACACAGGTGATTGACATGAGTTCTTTGTAGGTGTCAGACGAGGGTGTGCTCATGACGGATCCAATCCTCATTTTGAACCATCACATTCAACATCTACGATGTCAAACATTTGATCAGGTCAAGGTCCAGTGGGACAATTATAGTCCACGCTTGTCTACTTGGGAGGACGCATATGATATGCACCACTAGTTTCCATATTTATTTTATAGTTAGACATATCGACCTTGTCAGAAGATTTATTTACTGCATTTATATACTGTAAAACTTCAGGACAAAGTTTAAAACAAGAGGGGGTGTATGTAACATCCCGCTCTTGCAAGCATATGTTATTGACCTATCCTTGAGGACAATTTCGTGCAAGTGATATGGTTTTAGTATATGTTTTTTGTTTGTCTTATGGATTCTTATGATGATTTTGATGGATTATGATTTATGATATTGGATATTTATGTATTGATAGATGCTATTGAAGAGTTTCCCTTGAGTGTGCAGGACACTTGACACATTGAGGATGTCAATGGAATCAATGGACCTCCTTGGACTCTGGACCGAGTCAGGGAGTGGATTGTATTGGTTTGAATATTTTATTTATGAATATGTGACATATGATTGGGTATATTATGATGTTGTTTATGGATCATTGACAATGTTTCGTTGATGGATGCAGGCTGACGATTGCTTGCTAATCAGACTCACATAAAGATTAAAGGGGCCATGCACAACAACCATATATTGAGGGAGAGGTGTGGAAGCAGCCCTGTCACATCCTACTAGCGCTCTCTCCATGGCTCGAATTGTAGGCTAATGATTACTTAGTTCGAGAGATCCACGATGTCGTGAGGGAAGACTGAGACAGTCGCTCACGAATATTCTAAGGGGCACACAATAAGGAAGGTTCCTTATTCCTTAGAAGCCCTTAGTCTCTCACAAGGTCGCCTGAATGGAGTATTGACTCCAAGAGTTGGAAAACTACCAAAACCAATCAAAGGTGAGTGGAACCCTTGGAGCATGTAGTGCATATTGAAGAGCACATCGCGCAATTAAAATTGAATCAAAGGTGAGTGGCACCCTTGGAGCACGGAGTGCATCTTGAAGGGAACGTCGCATTATAAAAAAATGATTCAATGAATCTATGTTGCCTATAAAACTTGAGCGAATGTTAAACCTTATAAAATCTTGAGCGCCTACCAAATTAATTAATTGATTAATTAATTAACTAAAGAATGAAATTAATTAATCATAATCCCTGAGGGTCTAGGCACTTGTGAATAAATATTTAACTAAATCCTAAGTCTAAGTGAGTGAGTAGACTAAAAACTAAATTTTTAGATTAAATGATGAGGGGATTAAATAAATCATATTAAGAATCAATAAAAAATAATAATAATAAAACAAATCTAAAGAAGTGATTTAATACACCCTGTGCAAGTAAATACTAAATTGGAATTTAATTTGAGAAAGGAATAAAGCATAAAGATGTGTAAGAATAGAAAGGTATCTAAGTCTAGTCTAACTAGAGAACATTCCTACTTTAACTCAACTTTGTTTTAGAAAAGCGTTAGTCATAAATGGGAAATAAAGATAACAAAGGGACACTAGGAGTGATTTTAGGAGCGCTTTTAGGATGGGTGAGGGAAATTGAGTTTTAATTTAATTAAATTGTGGATTTATTGGTGCAAATAAGGGAATGAGTGACAAGTGTATGGGGGGAGTAATTCCTAATTAATTTTAAAGAAAATGAATTAAATGTGCAAATGACAAGTGGTCAGTAAGAAAAAATATATAAAATAAATGGTTGAGAGGAGGAATGGACCATGACTGGTTGAGTAAGGTGATGCTTCAGAAATTACGATTGGTTTTTCTTGTGAGAGTTGGGATACCCAGCTCGAGAGAGAGAGAGGTAGATCGACCTTGTGAGGCGAGTTGGGAGCTAGAGTATTCTGGTTGTGGTTGCGTGTGGCCCCTTTGCGGCTCGGGGGGATAAGGGGGAAGAAGAGTACCCCTAGCGTTGGCTGGGAGGTACCGATGAAGTCTTCATGGTTAGAAAGCGGGGAGTTGGATGGAGCGCAAGAGTGGGATAACATCTTCGACCTCTCGTCGACAACTACAATATTTTATTGAGCATTGTATTGTGTTCAGATTTTAGATGTAAAGGTTTTAAACTTCACTGAAAGAACTTTGGTTGCGACATTTATTTTATGTTAGATGTATCTAGAATATTAATGATCCATACAATTTTTGTAAGATTAAAAATGATTCTTTCATATGTACTTTTCCCTTCAGTGTTTCCCTTATCGATGTACCCTCTACAATTCTTTTAAGTGGATTTATAACCTCAGCGAATTTGTTTTCTATGTTTCCTTTTAAGATATCTGTGTGCTCCCTTCCTTGAACAACATGTAATTGCTTCAATTTTCCATGCATCTAATAGATCGGAACCACCCGACCTTGTGTATGCTCCTGACATTAAACTTGTTGTCTCTCGGTGTCTTATTCTTTCCTTACCTCTGCAATTTATAAAAATTGTACCCTCTGCGATTTATTTCCTCTGCGCTATATAAAAACAATTGCCATGGTGTTGGGGAAGTTGCCTTGTGTTTGAAATGATGCACATTTAATAGTTAGGCCTTTTTACACTTTTAGTGGAAGTCCTTTAGTTTTCTTTTCACTCTGAAAAAGAATATCTCTTCACTCATCCTTATCATATTGTGTCCTTGGTAGAGGTTTATTTCTGCTACAACGTTAGGCAAGCTCATTGAGGCTTCATAGTTGTGCAAAAATATAATAAAGAACATGTTATAGAAGTACTACTTCCAGATGATAAACTGTCCAATGGGATCTTGAATGGTTGAGAGGAGAATAAATCATGGGAGAGGCGCACTCAACAACCTTTTTAAATGCCTTAGTTTACTGATGAATAGTCATAAGTCATTGTCGATTCATTTAAATACCACGTGAGATATAAGGGATCTAAATTTGGGTAAGGCTTAAGGGGTCATGAAGGCCTTATGTAGTTCCTTTTAAAAAGTAATTAGTAAATTCTCCTAATAGCAAAGTGTGGAAGGGAGGGAAAAGTAAAATGAAGTTTCTAAGTATTGTTTAACATTTATGTATATATTTTGGCATTGTTGATATTCGTTCCTTGGGTAACAAGTCTCATAGTTTATTGATGAGATGTCGATCGTAACCTTATTCACCATCTTATGTTAGTCCCAATTCTTGTTCCTTAATAATTTCACTTTTTAAGTTGAATTATTTTTCTTAATTTAAGGGTAAGGTGTATTCGTAATAACTTTCAATATTGTTGAGTGAGTTCATGATGACAAGCTTGTTAGGGGTTTCAACTAATGGCTAATGCACTTACCGATGAGCGTTTTTGGATCACTAAATTTGAAACCATTCATGGAATAGACGCAGGTGCTAGTCGTGCCATTTATTTTTGTTAATGTTGTCCTAGTAGAACTTCGGGATTGATCCCTAGTGCAATTTGCGACAATATTTGATAAATGTTAGTTAGCAGAACCATTGTTGGAAGGTTCCTTAGATGGTGATTGTGTCTATTATATTGATACATGTAATGGAAATTGGACTATAGTTAGAATGTTTCCTAGGCAGTAACTGCGTCAATTACTTGATGTATGTTTTGTTATTGAATTTTCCATTGCGCCATTAATATTCTTGACGTATGTTGACTTATGAACTATTACTAATGTGCCTTTAAATTGTAGTTGTATGATGGATTAATAACTAGTTTTTATGGAGCCATTAAATATTGATGATGCATGATTGGTTAGAAATGGATTACCATTGCGCCATGAATACAATAAATGTATGATTGATTGAGTACTTGAATTTTGTTGCGCCATGAAATAAAAGGATAGTTTACTCTTGCGCAATGAATGTTAAATGTTGATGAATGATCGAGTTATTTGATTAATTGTGCGCACTAAATAATGTTGATGTATGATTTTCTAAGTGAACAGATTAATTACACGCATTGAATGATGTTGGATTATGTTTAATTCAAAATTTTGGATCCTGCGTGCGCCTTGAGATAATGTTGATTATTGTCGAATTAATTGGTTGATTAATCACGCACCTTGAAGTAAAGTAGATGTATGTTTTTGCACCTTGAAATAAAATAAAGTTGAATGCATTGTGCCTTATATTATGTCATCGTATGGTTGATTTAGTGATTAAATTCTCTTACACTATGAATTAGATGTGATGTATGATGATAATTTGATGATGACCCTTATGCTTGAATAATTAATGTTTAGGTTGATGGATTGATCTAGTTGATTGCAGCTTGATTGTATTAGTGGGATTTAGACACCTCCTTGTTCCTCAGAATAGTCGCTATCCCTGAGACCTTAAATGGTCAAAATCAATTGGATCTCGGGCTTGAGCATTGGTTATGTGTCCTGGAGGTCCTAACCTTGCAGGGTAGGTTAGGAGGGTATTCATTTTAATATTCTTTATCTGATTGATCGTTGTTTATAAANATCCCTGAGACCTTAAATGGTCAAAATCAATTGGATCTCGGGCTTGAGCATTGGTTATGTGTCCTGGAGGTCCTAACCTTGCAGGGTAGGTTAGGAGGGTATTCATTTTAATATTCTTTATCTGATTGATCGTTGTTTATAAAAAATTTCAAGACGATTATGATGTGCGAAGACATAAATAACGAACCAAATCTTGGAAGATATGTTGCATATGTACGTGATGGACCAACAAAAGCGTTGGGAAGAGTTATTGTCGCTGGTAGAGTTTGCTTACAACAAAAACTAGCAAAGCACCATAAAGATGGCGCCATTCGAGTTTCTTTACGGACGACCGTTTCAAACGCCTTTGAGTTGGAATCGACTTGAGGATAAGGTCTTGGTAGGACCAGAAGCGATCCAAGAAATTGAAGAACAAATGCAAACGATAAGACAAAGGATTAAACAGGTGCAAGATCGACAGAAGAGTTATGCTAATGCACATCGCGTTGACCGTAGTTATGAAGTTGGTGACCGAGTTTTCTGGCGGGTGAAACCGCACAAGAGTTCGATTAGGTTCATAAAGGGTGCTAAACTCTCTCTCCTAGGTTTGTGGGACCTTTCAAACTTGTGGAAAAGAAATAGTTGTGGCCTATCGACTAGCCTTGCCTAATTCTTTGAGGCATATGAATGATGTTTTTCATGTATCTATTTGAGACATTATGTTAGTGATCCTACACAAGTGATTGACATGAGTTCTTTGCAGGTGTTGGACGAGGGTGCGCTCATGGCGGAACCAATCCTCATTTTGAACCATCACATTCGACATCTACAACGTCAAACATTCGATCAGGTCAAGGTCCAGTGGGACAATTATAGTCCGCGCTCGTCTACTTGGGAGGACACATATGATATGTGCCACCAATTTCCATATTTATTTGATAATTAGACATATAGACCTTGTCAGAAGCTTTATTTACTGCATTTATATATTGTAAAACTTCAGGACGAAGTTTAAAACAAGAGGGGTGTATGTAACATCCCGCTCTTGCGAGCACATGTTATTGACTTATCCTTGAGGACATTTTCGTGCAAGTGATCTAGTTTTAGTATATGTTTTTTGTTTCTCTTATGGATTCTTATGATGATTTTGATGGATTATGATGTTATGTTATTGGATATTTATGTATTGACAGATGCTATTGAAGAGTTTCCCATGAGTGTGTAGGACACTTGCCACATTGAGAATGTCGATGGCATAATGGACCTCCTTGGACTCTGGATCGAGTCAGGGAGTGGATTGTATTGGTTTGAATATTTTATTTATGAATACGTGACATATGATTGAGTATATTATGATGTTGTTTATGGATCATTGACAGTGTTTTGTTGATGGATGCAGGCTGACGATTGCTTGCTAATCATACTCACATAAGGATTAAAGGGGCCATGCACAACAACCAGGTATTGAGGGAGAGGTGTGGAAGTAGCCCTATCACATCCTACTAGCACTCTCGCCATGGCTCGAACTGTAGGTTAACGATTACCTAGTTCGAGAGATCCACGATGTCGTGAGGGCAGACTGAGACAGTCGCTCACAGAGATTCTAAGGGGCACACAATAAGGAAGGGTTCTTATTCCTTAGAGGCCCTTAGTCTCTCACAAGGTTGCCTAAATGGAGTATTGACTCCAAGGGTTGGAAAACTACCAAAAAAAATCAAAGGTGAGTGACACCCTTGGAGCATGTAGTGCATATTGAAGGGCACATCGCGTAATTAAAATTGAATCAAAGGTGAGTGGCACCCTTGGAGCACGGAGTGTGTCTTGAAGGGAATGTTGCGCTATAAAAAAATGATTCAATGAATCTACATTGCCTAGAAAACTTGAGTGAATGTTAAACCTTATAAAATCTTGAGCGCCTACCGAATTAATTAATCGATTAATTAATTAACTAAAGAATGAAATTAACTAATCATAATCCCTAAGGGTCTAGGCACTTGTGAATACATATTTAACTAAATCCTAAGTCTAAGTGACTGAGTAGACTAAAAACTAAATTTTTTGATTAAATGATGAGGGGATTAAATAAATCAAATTAAGAATCAATAAATAATAATAATAATAAAACAAATATAAAGAAGTGATTTAATACACCTTGTGCAAGTAAATCCTAAATTGGAATTTGATTTGAGAAAGGAATAAAGCATAAAGATGTGTAAGCATAGAAAGGTATCTAAGTCTAGTCTAACTAGAAAACATTCATACTTTAACTCAACTTTGTTTTAGAAAGGCGTTAGTCATAAATGGGAAATAAAGATAACAAAGGGACACTAGGAGTGATTTTAGGAGCGCTTTTAGGATGGGTGAGGGAAATTGACTTTTAATTTAATTAAATTGTGGATTTATTGGTGCAAATAAGGGAACGAGTGACACGTGTATGGGGGGAGTAATTCCTAATTAATTTAAAAGAAAATGAATTAAATGTGCAAATGACAAGTGATCACTAAGAAAAAATATATAAAATAAATGGTTGAGAGGAGGAATGGACCATGACTGGTTGAGTAAGGTGATGCTTCAGAAATTATGATTGGTTTTTTTTGTGAGAGTTGGGATACCCAGCTCGAGAGAGAGAGTGGTAGATCGACCTTGTGAGGCGAGCTGGGAGCTAGAGTATTCTGGTTGTGGTTGTGTGTGGCCCCTTTGCGGCTCGGGGGGATAAGGGGGAAGAAGAGTACCCCTAGCGTTGGCTGGGAGGTACCGATGAAGTCTTCACGGTTAGAAAGCGGGGAGTTGGATGGAGCGCAAGAGTGGGATAACATCTTCGACCTCTCGTCGACAACTACGGTATTTTATTGAGCATTGTATTGTGTTCAGATTTTAGATGTAAAGGTTTTAAAATTCACTGAAAGAACTTTGGTTGCGACATTTATTTTATGTTAGATGTATCTAGAATATTAATGATCCATACAATTTTTGTAAGGTTAAAAATGATTCTTTCATATGTACTTTTCCCTTCAGTGTTTCCCTTATCGATGTACCCTCTACAATTCTTTTAAGTGGATTTATAACCTCGGCGAATTTGTTTTCTATGTTTCCTTTTAAGATATTTGTGTGCTCCCTTCCTTGACCAACATGTAATTGCTTCAATTTTCCATGCATCTAATAGATCGGAACCACCCGACCTTGTGTATGCTCTTGGCATTAAACTTGTTGTCTCTCGGTGTCTTATTCTTTCCTTACCTCTGCAATTTATAAAAATTGTACCCTCTGCAATTTATTTCCTCTGCGCTATATAAAAACAATTGCCATGGTGTTGGGGAAGTTGCCTTGTGTTTGAAATGATGAACATTTAATAGCTAGGCCTTTTTACACTTTTAGTGGAAGTCCTTTAGTTTGCTTTTCACTCTGAAAAAGAATATCTCTTCACTCATCCTTATCATATTGTGTCCTTGGTAGAGGTTTATTTCTGCTACAACGTTAGGCAAGCTCATTGAGGCTTCATAGTTGTGCAAAAATATAATAAAGAACATGTTATAGAAGTACTACTTCCAGATGATAAACTGTCCAATGGGATCCTGAATGGTTGAGAGGAGAATATCAATATGTGCTCCAACAATGGTTGTTTATTCTAAAAACTTTCTTACATCAAGCATTTTAGTAGTAAAAGGATGAAGTCCATGCCTTAGCTTCACTGTAAACGCACATTCTTAATGAGTGTTACATCTGAGTGGGCTTACTCCCTTTTTTGTATCGTACTATTTCTCTTTCGTGGTCAAAGGGAGAAGTATTATTATACAAAGGTTATCAAGTACAAAGTAATTGAAGGGAAGTGTTTCCTCCCCGTTGATATGTTGTCCTCCTTTGATGGACAAATCCAGTCTGCCTAGGTTGTTTTCCATAGGTTGACATACAACCCAATGGGGCTTATTATTGAGTAAGAGGTGCCTCAATAGGCTCTTGTGCTAGATGTCCAGGAGAGTCAAAAATTTGAACTGAGGAAGAATAAAACTGGTAAGAAACGTGAATTTTAAGAGAAGTCGGGCAAGGATGAATGGGGGGGTTGTTGAGTGCACCTCTCCCATGATTTGTACATTGAAGAATAGTCAAATACTGATTTTCGTAAACCTTTTTTACTGATGAATAGTCAAATGCCTTAGTTTACTGATGAATAGTCATAAGTCATTGTCGATTCATTTAAATCCCACGTGAGATATAAGGGATCTAAATTTGGGTAAGACTTAAGGGGTCATGAAGGCCTTATGTAGTTCCTTTTTAAAAGTAATTAGTAAATTCTCCTAATAGCAAAGTGTGGAAGGGAGGGAAAAGTTAAATGAAGTTTCTAAGTATTGTTTAACATTTATGTATATATTTTGGCATGGTTGATATTCATTCCTTGGGTAACAAGTCTCATAGTTTATTGATGAGATGTCGATCGTAACCTTATTCACCATCTTATGTTAGTCCCAATTCTTGTTCCTTAAGAATTTCACTTTTTAAGTTGAATTATTTTTCTTAATTTATGGGTAAGGTGTATTCGTAATAACTTTCAATATTGTTGAGTGAGTTCATGATGACAAGCTTGTTAGGGGTTTCAATTAACGACTAATGCACTTACCGATGAGCGTTTTTGGATCACTAAATTTGAAACCATTCATGGAATAGACGCAGGTGCTAGTCGTGCCATTTATTTTTGTTAATATTGTCCTAGTAGAACTTCGGGATTGATCCCTGGTGCAATTTGCGACAATCTTTGATAAATGTTAGTTAGCAGAACCATTGTTGGAAGGTTCCTTAAATGGTGATTGTGTCTATTATATTGATACATGTAATGGCAATTGGACTATAGTTAGAATGTTTCCTAGGCAGTAACTGCGTCAATTACTTGATGTATGTTTTGTTATTGAATTTTCCATTGCGCCATTAATATTCTTGACGTATGTTGACTTATGAACTATTACTAATGTGCCTTTAAATTGTAGTTGTATGATGGATTAATAACTAGTTTTTATGGAGCCATTAAATATTGATGATGCATGATTGGTTAGAAATGGATTACCATTGCGCCATGAATACAATAAATGTATGATTGATTGAGTACTTGAATTTTGTTGCGCCATGAAATAAAAGGATAGTTTACTCTTGCGCAATGAATGTTAAATGTTGATGAATGATCGAGTTATTTGATTAATTGTGCGCACTAAATAATGTTGATGTATGATTTTCTAAGTGAACAGATTAATTACACGCATTGAATGATGTTGGATTATGTTTAATTCAAAATTTTGGATCCTGCGTGCGCCTTGAGATAATGTTGATTATTGTCGAATTAATTGGTTGATTAATCACGCACCTTGAAGTAAAGTAGATGTATGTTTTTGCACCTTGAAATAAAATAAAGTTGAATGCATTGTGCCTTATATTATGTCATCGTATGGTTGATTTAGTGATTAAATTCTCTTACACTATGAATTAGATGTGATGTATGATGATAATTTGATGATGACCCTTATGCTTGAATAATTAATGTTTAGGTTGATGGATTGATCTAGTTGATTGCAGCTTGATTGTATTAGTGGGATTTAGACACCTCCTTGTTCCTCAGAATAGTCGCTATCCCTGAGACCTTAAATGGTCAAAATCAATTGGATCTCGGGCTTGAGCATTGGTTATGTGTCCTGGAGGTCCTAACCTTGCAGGGTAGGTTAGGAGGGTATTCATTTTAATATTCTTTATCTGATTGATCGTTGTTTATAAANAATTGGACTATAGTTAGAATGTTTCCTAGGCAGTAACTGCGTCAATTACTTGATGTATGTTTTGTTATTGAATTTTCCATTGCGCCATTAATATTCTTGACGTATGTTGACTTATGAACTATTACTAATGTGCCTTTAAATTGTAGTTGTATGATGGATTAATAACTAGTTTTTATGGAGCCATTAAATATTGATGATGCATGATTGGTTAGAAATGGATTACCATTGCGCCATGAATACAATAAATGTATGATTGATTGAGTACTTGAATTTTGTTGCGCCATGAAATAAAAGGATAGTTTACTCTTGCGCAATGAATGTTAAATGTTGATGAATGATCGAGTTATTTGATTAATTGTGCGCACTAAATAATGTTGATGTATGATTTTCTAAGTGAACAGATTAATTACACGCATTGAATGATGTTGGATTATGTTTAATTCAAAATTTTGGATCCTGCGTGCGCCTTGAGATAATGTTGATTATTGTCGAATTAATTGGTTGATTAATCACGCACCTTGAAGTAAAGTAGATGTATGTTTTTGCACCTTGAAATAAAATAAAGTTGAATGCATTGTGCCTTATATTATGTCATCGTATGGTTGATTTAGTGATTAAATTCTCTTACACTATGAATTAGATGTGATGTATGATGATAATTTGATGATGACCCTTATGCTTGAATAATTAATGTTTAGGTTGATGGATTGATCTAGTTGATTGCAGCTTGATTGTATTAGTGGGATTTAGACACCTCCTTGTTCCTCAGAATAGTCGCTATCCCTGAGACCTTAAATGGTCAAAATCAATTGGATCTCGGGCTTGAGCATTGGTTATGTGTCCTGGAGGTCCTAACCTTGCAGGGTAGGTTAGGAGGGTATTCATTTTAATATTCTTTATCTGATTGATCGTTGTTTATAAATTGTTTCAAGACGATTATGATGTGCTAAGAGACAACACTATTTATGTCTATGTGCCGCTATCCTTTTTGTTGATGCATTGAATGTGTCATTATTTATTTCAATTAGGAGTAGCCGATAATGCTCTTACTTGATGTCGTTGATTTTGGAGTTGCTATGTTTTATATTTTTGACGTTAATTTCCTAATGTAAAATAAATAAATAAATTACCTTTTATGCTTCACTTTCCTAGTAGTAACGGAGGGGTCGTTACAATTAGGTTGACCTTTCTCCATGATAATTGTAATTACTTTCTATCTAGAGATCATGATATTTCATTTTATATGACAAGTTGTACATAGAAGGATAAATTGATTCTTCTTATTGCAAGAAAAATATTGGATGACCCTTCTCCTATTTCCCTTCAAGCACATTCTAAATGTAAATGTAGAAGAGAAGGTTGACCTCTCTCCTATATATGTTTAATCACATTATAAATATAAATGTATAAGATTTGGTTGACCCTTCCATATTTTACTTGCAATCTTTTGTATTTAGAGATCATTAGATTTCACTATAAACATACAAGTAGCATCAAGAAGTGTTATCCATTCCTTTCATAGATGGAGAAGGGTCTATTGAAACTTTACCTATTGGATTCTTGATTCTTTAAAAAATTATGAAAAAAAAAACGTAAATGAAATTGAATAATGTGAATCATATGAAAAAAGTGAATCTAAATTCATTCACATAACCTAATTAATAGAAGGAGATATGAGAATAATCAACCGACTCTCTTGTACTTGGGAGTTAATGAAGGTATTTTTTTTGCAATGATGCATACCACTCTTTTGATGATTTGTGTTTGTTTCCTAGGCGAGATGGCATTCCAATGTGTATCCATTTCTCTTTCACCTAACCTAATGATCAGAAGGAGATAGGAGAATAATTAACTGGCTCTCTCGTACTTGGGAATTAATGAAGGTATTTTTTTTGCAATGATACCTACCACTCTTCTAATTATTGGTGTTTGTTTCTTGGGCGAGATGGCCTTCCAATGTGTATTCATTTCTCTTTTTATTTTGTGACTTGGTAATACTCAATAAAGTGTCTAAACCCACACCATTGTGGAATAATTCCGATGTCTACATATATTGGTAATTACACTTGTAGGAACATCATGATCGAGAAAACAAGTTTTATGATATTTAAACCTTGTATGCATAGAAGAATACTCGTAATCCTTTAAAATTTATTCTAGGATAGATATTGTATGTTACCCGTCCATTACATAAAAATTAATATGTTCCCCTTGCAATTATTCCTCCTTTTCCATTTTAACCAACACTTCGGTCCACTTTTTGTAAGGAAATAAAATTGCATCTCTTAACGATGTCGATAGATTAAATAGAAATGAGATTATTGATTTTGACACACTATATTCATCAAACTTTCTAAATTGAATATGAGAAAGTGCCAAAAAAAAATGTTTGTTAACATCAATAGAGAACGCATTTTCATTGATTAGGAAAAACTTAACTTTCTCTTTGTGAGTTGGTTGTGCCTTCTCATAACTTTTTGATACCCTTTTCAATTTAGATTCAATTAGATATGGCTTGAATTTTTTCAATTTGTACTTATTAGTCGTTTTTGAAGGCCTGCATAGACTATAGTAATGAGTTGGGTCATTGACTCACTATTAGTTCATCAGTTGACTTCAATTTTTCTCAAATTTTCAAGGTTGAAATTCATCAGTTGACTTCAATTTTTCTCAAATTTCCAAAGTTGAACATAGGGAATTCTTAATAAAAATTATATTGAAATTAAAATAAATTCAAAACTAATATTTTTCTAACTCCCTATTGGATTTCAACTTTGATCCCTTATTGAGGAGGTGGAAGCGTACATTAATTTTTTCATTAAATGAAATCTGTAAAGTATTGCAGTCGATGAAGGTTGTTTCAGTCGATGCTTGTCCAGTTGTGTCATTCGATGATGGTTGTTGCAGTCGATGCCTGTCCTATGGAAATTTTCATGCACAGGCCTCATGAATTGGATCAAGACTACCATCAGACCTGTAACCTACACCCTCCAACGGGCTTTGCAACGAGTATTACACCGCGTTCGCAGTTGCTACACCGCCTTCTTCCACTGCCTTGAGAGAGCTTGACATTTTTAACTGAAGTGGAGGAGGAGTCCCAATGTTGGAAGCGATGGGCTGAAAGGGCAGGAGTTCGAGTGGCAACGATGCATTTTTCTGTCGTCTTCTTGCATAGTTGTGACAAGAATAGCTATAGAGAGACCCAATCTAAGAGCCATCCTAGTTGCATCATTATTTCCCAAAGTCTTCATTCATTTCAGATGTGGAGGAGGTCATGGACCTGAAATATTTAGGTTACCAACCTGACACGGATTTTAAACTTATCGAGGCAAGTCTTTGTCTTCTTTTTCGACACTTTTCTTTTTGAAAAACTTTTAATCAAGATAAAATGCTATGTTTTATTATTTCTAAATCATAATTTGCAGATGTCGCCCGATCTTAGACATGTGGATTGCAATGGAATGTTTTCCCATGCCTGTGAAATCTATTCAAGAGATTTGGAGAAACTTAGAAAGTTGTGAATATTGAAATTGACAGGATTTGCAAAGTTGAAAAGGTTGGCTAAAGAACTAGGTAATAAAGGAACTAGGTAATAAAGTGATTGGTCTGCAAGAATTAACTCTTTCATATTGTGAATCAATAAAGGAATTGCCACTCTCTATTTCAAAGATTTAGTTAACAATATTGAGACTAAATCATTGTTCAAATTTAATCCACTTTCCTTAAGATTTTGGATTATTAGATTCTTTGCAAGAACTCAATTTGCAAGGATGGACAAATCTAAAAGAGTTACCTAGCAGTTTTGGATTATTAAATTCCTGGCAAGAACTTAATTTGCAAGGTTGCACAGATCTAAAACAACTTCCTAGTAGTTTTGAAAAGCTTTTGTCATTGAAATTATTGGATTTATCCTCTTTCAGAGAGATATCAAAACTCCCTCATGATATTGGATACTTGGCATCACTTGTTAACTTGTCTTTGAACAACTATGCTCATCTAAAAAGTATTCCAGAAAGAAGTGGGAAATTGAAGTCGTTAGCCTTCTCAATGGATATTTCAAGGTGTTCAACGTTAATAGAACTTATGTCTCTATTTGGGAAATTAAGATATATAAAAGTGTTGAACCTCTGTGAATGTCACAATTTAGAGAAACTTCCAGAAGGTTTCTATCAACTCAAGAATTTGGTAAAGCTAAATTTATCAAGTTACAACACACTTCAAGAATTATGTCATTGCTTTCATTACCTTTCATCATTAAGAATTCTAGACTTCAGTGGAGTGAAGCGAGCCTGAAGAAGCTTTCTCTTTGACTGAAAGGAAGAGAGGAAGTGGGAAGCTTTCTCTCTGAGTAAAAGGAAGTGGAGAGAAGAGCAACCCAAGGTGAGCGCAATGAACCTTTCATCAGTGAGGAGTGCCTCTTTCGAGGTACTATGAGCTATATTATTATATATTTTGCAGTGGTGATTAGATATACACTTCAACTAAAAACCTAAATGGTGTTGCGAGAAACTATGTAGTTTCCTAGTTATCAATATACACATGCTGAAGTTGGTGAGCAGTTCAAAAAATAATCTATTAGTATTTGCATCTTGTTTTGTTTTTTTTAACTTAGTTTATTATTTTTAGTTGATTAATGTTATTCTTCTTATATTATGTACCTAATTAATGTTTTAAATCTAATTTCAATGCGACAAAGTTGACAAATACAAGTAAAAAGTGTAACAAAATGATGGCCAAAGTGTAGCGAAATGATGACTATATGGTTGTTATAGTTTCCCTGTGCATATATTTAATTGACATTTTATTTCCAACATGAGTGTAGTTTGCTAGTTATCGCTATACACAAGCTGAGTCGGTGAGCAATTCAAAAAATAACCTATCAGTATTATTTGCATCATTGTTTTTTTTTTTTTTTTTTAATTTAGTCTATTATTTGTAGTTGATTAATGTTATGACTATTATATTATATACCTAATTAATGTTTTATATCTACTTTCAATGTGACAACGTTGACAAATACAAGTAAAAGTGTAGTGAAATGATGACTATCTGGTTGTTACGATTGCCCAATGCATATATTTACTTACATTTGATTTTCCAACACGGGTACACTTTCCTTGTTATATATATACATAGGTTGGAGTCACTGTGCAATTAAAAAAATAATCTACTAGTATAATTTGCATCATTGTTTCGTTTTTTTAAACTTAGTCTATTATTTGTAGTTGATTAATGTTATTCTTCTTAAATTATATGCCTGATTAATGTTTTATATTACAAGATGTAGATACCATTAAACGAAAGAGAAATATACAAGAGACATTTTATTGCGATGTGCGTGGTTGGATTTAATACATATAGTCAAAAATAATTTAAAGATACATGGTGCATTCATTCCACTCGTAAAAATTTGCATGGTCGGGTGTATCTCTCCATTACCTTTTTTCATGTACTTTTATTTTATTTTTATATTAAAGTAATTTTGTTAAGAGTTTTTTCCTTCCACTCTGAAATAACTATGTGGCATAGATAGCTATATGTTGTAGTTAAATGGATGTAGACCTTTTTTCCTGTACTTTTACTTTATTTTTATATTGAATTAATTTTGTTAAGAGTTTTGTCCTTCGACTCCGAAATAACTATGTGGCATGGATAGCTATATGTTGCAGTTAAATGGATGTAGTTTGTTGTTTTGGTCGTCATGACATATAAATGTTTTTTTAATAAATTAAATTAAATATCACTCACATTGTTTTGTCAATCAAGTTCTGCAAATTATCCTACATATTTGCCTCTCCGCGTGCTTGCACTTGGTTGAATTTGGATATCAAAAGCATTTGAATTTGGATGTTACTAGTTCATTGGATGTTATGTCTACTATACTCAATTGGAATAGAGAGCTTTCCATGTTCTTCATCAGAGTAATATTTTTATTGAAGTCTACTCACAATAAACATCATCTATGCAAACTAACAACACTCTATCTGAACCCATTTCCACAAAAATCCTTTCCCTAGACACACATAGATATGCTTATATATTTTTAAACTTGTTTGACAGGGACTAAGCTGCCATGAAACACGTTTTAAAATCTTTTTCAAGACAATTCAAATAACCTATTGTTAAATGAATTATCCTTTTACCATTAGNTTCTCATGTAGGATTACTTTTTATTAAATCTAGATGACAATTTTTAACAAAAAGGCACATTTGTAAGACAATGTATTACATTTTTCTAAAACCTCCACTTGAGAAAATAACTTCTCATCAATGATAGTTTCAATAGAAAGGATTATACCAACAAATGAATCTTTATTATTTCCTTCTACTCAAAATAAATATAAATCAAGGTACATGTTTTCATATCCATACATTTCCATATACGGTGCTCATGTTTGAATTCTCCACATTTATTACTTGATTCAACATCAAGAAATAAATTCTCTTAAAATTATGAAGTCTATAATTTATAGACATTTTTAAACCTGCAATAAAACCATTATCATCTTAGAATCAAACAAGACAATTTTATGATTAATAAAAACCAATATTAAAATATAAAATATGAAACTATATCCACACCAACATAGCATTTTCTAAAAAATCATTCCTGACAACTAATAATGAACATACCTAGATATAACTTAATTACAATTAACATTGAGAAGGTTTAGACTATTATTATCAGAGATGGAGAAGGGTTAGTTAACCCTTCTCCTATCCTTCAATCTAATCATGTTGAATGACTGAATAGGTTAGGTGATTGAATTGATGATAAGGATTGAAATATAGAACAATTGGCTGACCCTTCTCCATGCTACTTTTAATGATATCATATCTACTTTTAATCCTTGCATAACTCACCTTGAATCATGTATTATCAATAGACCATGTAATTAATTAAAGATGACAAGTAGCATGGAGAAGGGTTGACCGACACTTTTTATATCTCCTAGTAAATGGATAAGAGTTAGTTGACACTTCCATAATCTGAAACTGATGTTTTTGTATCTAGTGATCATTGATGAGGAAAGGTCGATTGACCCTTCTCTTATTTCCCTCTAATCAATTTATATAGGAATTAGTTAATTGGCTCATAGAATTATAAATATGAAAATACAAAAGAGTCATCCATTCAGTAGAATCAAGAGAGCTCGAGTGATAAATAACATAGGATTAATTAAATATGATAAATAGAATGGACAATGGTCAACCAAACCTTCTCCTATATTATTATAATCATGATAAATAAGGTATAGTTTAGTTGATTGACTCACCTATAAGAATGTAAATGGATAAGTGTTGGTCGATCCTTCCTTATTCTACTTGTATAGGTTGGGATACTCATATGACGATAAGAAAGTAAATGTAGAAGAGTGAAAATATAAGAGAAGAGGTGGTTGATTCTTATATTATCTCCTTCAAATAAATGTGCTAGGTGACTGAATTGATGATAAGGATTTATGCAGAAGAATTGGTCGGCAATTATTCATGCTATTTGTAATTCTTTTCAATCTAGAGATCATGGGATTTCATTTAAATGACAAGTTCTACAGTGAAGGGCTAACCAATTCTTCTCACAAATGGATAAATATTAAACAACCTTCTCCTACTTCTCTTCAATCACATTATAAGAAGGACAACCCTTCTCTTATCTCTGTTTAATCACATTATATATGTATATATGTAAGTGTATAAGAGTTGGTTGACAATTCTACACTTTACTTATAATCATGTTATAACTAGAGGTCATTTGGATTCACTTTAAATATACAAGTATCATGAGAAAGTATCGATCATTCCTTCTTATAGATGGAAAAATATCGGCCAACCCTTCACCTATTACATTCTATCTCATTCCTTAGAAAAATATGAATTGAAAATTAACATAAATACAATTAAATAAATGTGATTCATACGAAAAGTGAATCTAAATTTAGTCATCCAACCTACTAATTAAAAGGAGATATGAGAAGAATCAGTCAACCCTTATACATGCTATGTGTAACATTGTTTTATCCATAGATTGTGATTTTTCATTTAACATAACAAGTTGTATGGGGAAGGGTCAATCAATTATTCTCATAAATGGAGAAATATTAGTCGACCCTTCTATTATCTATCTCAAATCACATTAAATAGGGGTATAGGTTAAAAAATGGCATGATGATAACCATGTAAATGCAAAAAAGTCGACCAAGCCTTCCACATTTTACTTGGAATCTAGAAGAAGGGTCAACCAATTCTTCTTTATTCTCCTTTGAATTAATGGGTTAGGTGACTACGTTGACAATAAGGATTTAAATGGAGAATAATCAGTCATTTGTTCTCCATGCTACTTATAATTATATTATATCTAGAGATCGTGGGATTTCATTTAATATGACAAGTTTTATGGGGAAGATGGGTCAGAAAATTCTTCTCATAGATGGAGAAATATCTACCTACCTTTCTACTATATGTTTCAAATCACTCTAAGTAATGGTATATATTACGAGACTAACAAGACATTAAGCATGTAAGTGTATACGAGTAGGTTTCTCCTTCTGCATTTTACTTAGATTCTTGGAGAAGAGTCAATTGATTCTTCTCCTATATCCTTCTAATTGTTGGTTTAGGTGACTAAATTGATGATAAGGATTTAAATGGAGAAGAATCAAATGATCCTTATCCATGCTACATGTAATGTCATTATATTATCTAGATATCGTGTTTTTTAATTTAATGTGACAAATTGTATGGGGGAGGGTCTATTAATTCTTCTCATATATCGAGAAAGATTGGTTGACCCTTTTACTATCTATTTCAAATCATGTTAAATAAGGGTATATGTTAGGAGGCTGACATGACGATACACATGTAAATGTAGAATAGGTGTATGAGCCTTCACCATGTTTACTTGGAATATAGGAGAAGGGTTGATTGATTCTTCTCCTATCTCCTTCTAATCACTGGGTTAGGTGTTTTAATTTATGATAATGATTAAAATTGATAATAATTGACTAACCCTTCTCCATGCTAGTTGTAATGATATTATATCTAGGACAAGTTGTGTCGAGAATGGTCAGCTAATTATTTTCATAAATGGGTAAATATTGGGTGACCCTTTTTCCATTTCTTTTTAATCACATTATAAATTTAAATGTATCAAGAAATCCCAACCCTTCTCCCATCTCTATTTAATCACATTATAAATATAAATTTATAATATTTAGACAACCCTTCTACATGTTAAGTGTAATCTTTTTATAAGTGTAATCTTTTTATATCTAGAGATCATTATATTACCATGAAGAAAGGTCAATTATTCCTTCTCATAGATTATTCATTAGAAAGAAAAATATGGGTAACAAATCAATATAAATAAAATTAAATAAATGTGAATCATGTGGAAAAGTAAATCCAAATAAGCATGGAGAAGGGTTGACCAATACATAAATTACTTTTGCATAGGAATGATAGGTATAACTCAACCTAGAATACACATGAAAATGAGTTGGAGGGGCCTTTTATGTGTGCATGAAAGTAGTGTTAGGGTATTTATGCTCATATTTCTTTTAAAGTTCATCGATACATGTAACTAACGAGCTTATATATAAAATTGAATCAAAACAAGAATTATAGTTAGATGATATATCTATTTTTATATAATTTTATTGAAACGGATCCCTTTGTTGGTATTGTTATAACTTGTATCTATAAAAATATAGATTTTCAGTGTCTACAATTTTATAGCAATATTTGAAATAAGTATATTTATAGAAAATAAATTATAACAATGTCAAATTAAAATTTTCTACCCAAACTTAAAATTTGAAAACATTAGATTTCTTGCTACATTCAAAATTCTCGCTTATGGTTGATAAGAGTATAAAGTATTTTTCCAGATTCATTATTTCATTTTACAATATTTTATGATTTAAAATCAAGAGACAAATGCAACTCCAAAATAGAGAAAGCATGCTAGTGATACGTTGGGAAAATACCAATAATTTCTATAGAATCTTTTTAAACGAGGGAAAAAAAAGGAAGAACAAGATAACATTCTAAAGAACCTTTAGTAATCTAGAAGGTATTCACCATTATTCTACTAAGGGATTTGAAGAAGCTTGAAAAAAATTCACCATTATTCAACTAAGTGATTCATCATTATTCTACTAAGAAGTTTGAAAAAAAATCACCATTATTCAATTAAGTGATTTGCTATAATTGTAGGTACCTCTAATTTTATGAAAATACTTGAAATGAAATGAAGTTTTTGAATATTTTATTGTGTTTTTTTAATAAATTTCTTTAGAATAATAGAAAAAAATTTAGAGATAGTGACTTACCTTATATTTTTGTGGTCAATTCATTGCTTGCCACTGATGTAGTTCACCTTGTCCTCATGATTGTTAGTAAAAAAAATTGGCTTCCATTTTCATCTTACCAAAAAGTAAAAATGAATCATTTGAGAAAATTTCACTTTTAATATGGCAAGATCAACACAGTGTTAAAAGATTGAAATGGGTAAGATGTTGAAATTTGAAATGGGTGGGGTTTCAAAATATCGAAATGGTTGAAATATTGACATTATGAAATAATGAGGTTTTTGAAATTAGGATATTTAACATAAATAACACAAATTTTTATTGTCCTTTGAAATTATCATTATTGTTTTAACAATAATAGTTAGATTTTGTATTATAAAGGGATGTGGCTGAAAAAGTCAGCTATGGAATACAAAAAATTTAAAATTTTCCCAAAGCCATCAATAAAAAATAGGCTTAGCCAAGTCCAAAACATTCTATGTTGACCTGAAAAACACAAGACCAAGCAATTATGGTAGGTAAATTGCCTTACAAATAGAAATTCTAAAAATATTATGTGATAACACATTAAAATTCAAATACAAAACTAAAAATTATGTCATGGAAGGATAACAGATTTCAGATCCACTTGGGCACAATAACATCAAAGCTGGAATTTCTTTGTCTTGCTTATCATTGGGATTGGTCACTTCAAAACTCTTATTTGCACCCACATTGGAATTACCCATTATCATTTGTACCCCCATATCTCTAGTAGAGAACTCCCCCATTGATGAGTTACTCACAAACATCAAGTCCAAGGGGATAGGAGATGCAATGTTAGCTTGAGAAAAATCGAGGTGGGATACAATTCTAACCACTAGAGACTTCATTGAATTAAGTTGCAAATCCATTTCTAAATGTGACTTGTGGGAAACTTGCATGAATGTTTGATATTCCTTCTCAAATTCCTTTAACAACATAAGTTGAGAGGTGGTTTCAAATGCACATTCATCCCTAACTTTATTCTGAGAGTTAAATTTTTCGCTGAAGATTCTCTCTCCATTGATTCCATTAAGTGTTTGAGCTCATTGAACCATATTTAACCTTCAAAATTTATTTCTTTGGTCCAGAATGAATCATTATATAATTTGTCATTTATATTGGTAGTTCTAGAAGGAAAATTGGAAGAATTGAATTGGCTTGCAGGGCCCTTTTTAGGGGCAAGTCCCAGTTTGGTAATTTGGGGTCCAAAACCTTCCAAATAAAATTTGAGGCGTCCATGATCCAAGTGGGTATCGGTGGCCACCCACCTATTCCAACTGGCTCAAAACAATTTTCTGGAAACTTACTATTTTTAGCAATTTTTCGGTTCTTAAACTTTCGGGGTCATTTTGAGGGTCTAAAAAACGTTTTTCATGATAGAGCACCTCAATGATATCCTAAGGCTCTGATTGAGACCCCACGATGAATTTCCTCGTCGATACCTTTCCAACGAGCTATCGTGCACCCCAAACATAGATCGTATGCCAAAGTTACGACCTCGGGAAGTTGATACACCAAACTACCCAAAACGAGGTACACAAAATTGTTGGCTTTTCATCTTCCAGGGTTAGGGTTTTGGATTTTCTTTATGATTTGTAAAATCATCTTCTTATGAATGCGAGTAGCCGTAACATCTCTTCTCAGAGATAAGTTTCCACCATTCTAGCGAGTCTTTCACTCAGTATTTCTACATTTTTTGTACATTTCACTCATTAATAGAAATTGTGTACTATTGTATCTCTATGTTTATTTTTATATCTCTGATATATCTCTATTATATTATTGGGTATATGATATATATCTGTACATTTATTTTTATATCTCCACTCTCATTTCGTGCCAAAAATAATCTGGATCAATCAAACATCACTTTTTGGGGTCAAACATTTATGATCATAGCTCTCAACCCCTTGACGTTGTTCTACAAACTAAAATATTTTCAATGGTGTGAAAATCACCTCAATCAGAGTTCATATGTGGAAGATATTCCTCCCGCAAGTTGACCTACCTTACCACCATTGTACCCAATGGATGCCAAATCAATCCCCATTACTCACACCTGCGGGGATATTCATGTGTGGAATTTCAAGAAAATTCTAGAGGGTCCAAAACCTTAACACTAATTGAGGGTTGAGGCATGTAAAAACCCTAACCATAAGCCTAGATGACTATCGGGATATGTTTAATACTAGGTCGTTGGGAAGAGAAGGGGTTCCATTCTTTTAGTATCGTTATTGTTCCATAGTTGAGCAGAGCATATAAGAGTGGGCTATTGAAGCATAATAGAGGATGTAGAAGATTATGTAGCAGCCATTCAAGCCACAATGTCCATGGTAACTCCATAGTGAGTTCCCCTTTCTTTGTACTTTCATTTCATAACTGATAAAAGGAGAGTAGAGAATATGCCTCACCTTCTAGTTGGGTTTTCTCCCATATTGGGTTTCTCAATTCACATACTATGTTCATTTGTGTGGATGGTGTATTCATTTGTTTGTTTCTTTCATTTAAGTTTCAATTATTTCCATGATTTGGAGCACTACACTATTAATAATAAATTTGAGATCTAAGGTAATAAATTGCATGATAAAATATTTTATAATTTTGTGAGGTCTATTATGATGAACTGTTCTAGTGGAATATCCATGAAAATTTACTAATCACACTCACACCATTGAATTCCTCTCTGAACCTTCCTCAAGTCACAACACACACAACACTTACTGCGAAAATGATGGTGTCCAATGGTATCCATGAGGGAGAGCATACAAATATAGGAAGATACATACACCAAAGTATATTGAAACCACCATTTTCAATACAGTATCCAATTCACAAAATTTACATAACCTTCCTCCACATTTATGGAGCTATCATGGTTTTCAAAGAGAGAATACTTGAGAAAAAAAATCTAGTCAAAACTAGAGATTTAACCCACTACAAATCCCATTAAAATTCCCACATATGGATTCCCTCACATCCAAGTACCATACAAGCATGAGTTTACCATCAACAGAGCCGTAGAATATGAGGGATCCCATGGTGATATTAAATTCCATTCAACTTGATGATGCTTGGAAATATGCATGGTTGACATTAAACCTTTCACATGGGGTTTCATTAATGTCAAAATATTGGTGGGGAAGTGTAATATCCCCAAGGACGAGCCCCAGTTGTATTTATGAATTGCAAACATGTTTTGTAGTCTGGTGAGACGAGTGTTGATAAGTTGGTGGGATTATGTGTTTATTAGGCCGGAGAGCCTAAGTGTTAAAGTCCAGGAGCCTGATTTTGTATATGTAATTATGAAGATCATTAATAAAATATAAACATCGCTGCGTGCCGACCGACCATGAAGAAAGAGTGACGGGGGACTAAGCTTCCACAAGGTTGGGCAAGGGAGGGGGCTAAGTATTTGGGCCTAGAGGATAAGCTAGGGGGCTTACCTCTAGAGGAATAATATTTTAATATTGATTCCTGAAGGTTAAGGTGGACAATTGACCAAGTGTTGTCCTAAGTTCTTTGAAAAGGAACATGTGCAAAAGGGAACGCATGCAGCTCCAGGAAGACAAGTGTCGACCTAGGCGCATGTAGTTGAAATTTGAAGCGTCAGCTGTGTTAGGGGTTCGCGGGTCATTCTTCCATCCTCCACCTGAGTCGCTTGGCCATTCCCCATTCTTCGTGAATTATGTTTAGCTCTACGATCGACCTCTGTGTTGATTCCTTGTCATGCACCCTGAAACCAGTGGCAAACTCATGGACTGAGTCGTGTCTCCTTTGAAGTCCGAGCACCCTATAAATATATGAATCGTTTTGCCTCTGCATCTGCCTCTGCATACCCGTGCACAGTGAGAACTCGTGGACCGAGTTGTGTCTTCTTTGAAGCTCGAGCATCCTGTATTTCTCTGTGTCGTGTTGTGTCACAACTATTGGTTTTTATGGCCACGTAGATCCTTGACTGAGTGTGGCTTGTTGTCATTGCTTGTTCCTTGCATATATGAGTTCGTAACTTAACCGTTTTGGGTTGATGCCTTCTTTTTTCCTGATTGGTATTGACCAGTGGTTGTTGTCCTCACCTTGTGAGAATTGAGTTGAAATTGGTTGAAGAAGCAGGTTGTCAGGCCCGTGGTAGAAGAGGCAGGTTGTCAGGCCCATGACCAGCTCTCTCTAGGTGAGAGAGTTTGTTGGGAAGTGGTTTTCTCCCAGAGAAATTCCAGCACCATCTACGAAGCTCTGAGAATTCATCATCCTTCTTATTGCCCAGACCCTAAGAGGGAGGTGAAGTAGCCGATGGAGTGTGTGACAGTGACGGTGTGTACTCCCAGGTGGAGCAGGCATGTGGAGAATGAGAGTCCATGAGTAGTGGGCGTAAGAAGGCTCCTGGAGAGAATCCTTCCAGTTGCACTCTGTAGTTTCCTGTAACCTCAGCCTAGTCTAGGAACCCCTTGCCCTGGGTGGAGCTTAGTCCCAGCTCGGAGGTGACCCACTGTTGAGCGTGATGAGTAGCGTGGTCTATGGTTGGGAGGTTCGTGGAAGGTCTTCACATAGTTGGTGGTGTTACTCCAATTGAAAAGATAAGTATCAGTCTGTGCTTAATTTATATGTTATGCATGACTATGATGCTTGAATGTTATCATGTATTATGTTGTGTATATGAACTACTATTAATTCCATTGATTCTGTATGGTAGCAGTAATTCTGTGATTATTGTGATTAAGTGTTTTAATTTGATTAAAATGCATATAGTATATAAGTGTATATTCCGCAGTGGTAGCATTACCCGGTCTCTGTGTTGGTCAGGGATGCTACAGTTTGGTATCAGAACTAAGTGAAGGGTCTGAGTAGTGGCATTTCCTGGCCTGGTGGTGGTTGGGAACGTTACAAATTGGTATCAAAGCCATGGTTTCAACACTGAGCTTGGATGGGCTGTGTTAGTGGTAGTTGAAGAAAAATTTTCATAAAAGAATTGTTGTCGGAATGGAAAAAATTCAAGTTCAGAGCCAAGGTTTCAAACATTGATCCTGAATGGGTTGGATAAGTGGTCATTGGACCCAAGGTTTCAAGAGGAAATTGTGTCTGGAGGACCAATTTCAAACCTCAGAACCTTCCTGAGTGCCAAGAAGTTACCTTGGTCGTTTTACGAAGCTCAGGAGGAGTAATTGTGTCGTAAAACCACAACATAAGTGGTATTGGGCCGCAAAGTAATGTGGACCTTAGGCTCTGTTCAGGAGAAGGAGAATCCTTCACGACCATCTGATCTAGTCATGTTGTGAGGTAGTTAGTCGTGAATTCCTTTGGAAATCCACAGAGTAATAGAGTTTGTTCTGTGCCATAGGATTTGTTCGGAAGGAAGGGAAATCCCTTACGACTGTCAGATCTGGGGAAGGTGCAGAGAAGTTAAACCGGAATCCCTTCAGACTTCGTGGCTTCGATGAAGTCTGATGCCAAAAACAAGAGAAGGGTTGAAGCCCGAAGCTCTTAAGTGGATTTACACCATAGATCTGGAGAGGAGAGCTCGATCGTTGGATCAATCCAATGTTAAAAGGTCAAACGTAGTAGTGAAGGGCGAAAGCTCCCGAAGAGTCAAAGTAGTGAGTCATGATGACATCACTTGGATGGACGTGGACACATGGGATGTGTTCCACATGTCAGTGGGTTTTGAACCCGTGGAAGGTTGAAATGCCATATGGAACGTGACGTGTGGCACCCATATGATTGGGCCACGAGTCAGTCGCTAGTATTATGCCACGTGGCACTCTGTATGAGCATGGTTAGTGGGACTCAAGGTTACATAACGAAGTTAAAGGTTGGAGGAACCACACTGGCAATGATCACGATACATCAAGATCAACGGCCAGGAGGCATTACGGGGATCCAAGTTGCATGGGAGTTAATTCTCCAAGGAGGTCCCGCAATCCAAACCCCATTTTCACTGAGGGGTTATGTGTCAACATCGGAAGAATTGTCGGATGAAAGGCGAGTTACTCCAAACCGTCGTTGCATGCCCCCACAATTGGAAGAGCACTCATTTATGTGACGTAATGACGTCACCAAAGGTGATTGGGAATGTTCGGAGATTAACAGTTCGGATGTGTGGATGCGAGATCCTCCGAAGCTCCGAAGTCCCGAAGACCCGGAACTCAAACACCTGAGGTTCCATATTAAGTTTCAGTCGTCGAATTCTAAGTAGACGTGGACATTTGATCCGCCCTACTTCATGATTTCGGTAATCTGAACTTTGAGAGATTTTTGTGTGGTGCTTGGAAATCTTCCGAAGTCGAAGGCCGAAGTCGAAGGCCGAAGGCTCGAGTAAGCGCTTATTGATCTAGCGCTTGGTCACGACCCATGGTCGTGTGGGTTGGGGACTAAGAGAAAGGGGATAGTGCCCGAAAATGTTTACAGAGAAGAGAAGAGCTCGGAAAGAAAATGAAATATGAATGTTTCTTAAATCAGATTGGTTTGAATGCATAAACTGGTGAAGTATTGAATAAGTTTCAATTGTTTCTCTTCTTTGAGTTTTTGAGTGCAAGCAGTGCACATTGTCCGCAAGGAGTGAGTTGACAGAGGTAAGTTAACCTCAGAGAAACTCAGGAGAGATATCGTTAAACCTTCATTAGCAGAAGTGGAAGGAGTGCACAGGAAGAACTCTATGTTGAGTTCAGAGAGAGATAGAGTCACTGAGAACTCTGTAGGGCTCTGCTAGGTGGGCATCGAGCGAGTGAAAGTGTGCACAGATAGAACTATTTGTCAAGTTCAGGAAGAAGAGTATCAGAGAAATATACTCATAGATTTGTTGAATCAACCGTAGTCATTGATTTGGAAGGGAGTTATGTGTCGACGGATCGTGTAGATATGGGATCGCATGTGGAAGGAGGAAAGAAGGTAGAAAAGGGAGAATATATAGCAGTCGTTGATCATGGATCATCGCCAAGGGATTGGAAGTCGGTGAACGAGCTATATTGCGGGGCCATAACTTGCTCAGATGTTAAAAATATGAGAGCGGGCTGCAATTTATACCACGATTTTAACAAAGTGATGCGTGGCAGCTGGAGGTGAATTGTGGGGCAAAAAGTCGGTTGGCCTAAAACCACTCTTGCCCACGCCTGCAATCATAGGTTTCCATGAGGTCATAGCCTAGGGTCTTATGAAGGAAGGGGATAATGAAAAAGGGGCTAGCGCCTGAAACTTGGAGTTTTGGAAGCACGCAGGAATAGCCCACGGGTCTATCAGGACCTGTAAACAGAAGGAAAGGGGACCTGTGTAAGATTAATAGGGGTCTAGAAAATGCCCGAAGAGTCAATCTGACTCAGCATTTGGAAAGATCCTTTGATCGGGAGGTCAGCAGACCCCGCTAAGATAGGGGCACTGCGTCGAAAGTGCTCAGGGAAGAAATAGTCACGTACAATGACTACAATGAGAGCACAAGAAGATTCAGGAATCCGGGAAGAATTGAAGACTTCTGGGATCAACAAGAAAAAGTTGCACATGGGAAAGAAGTTGTTGCAATTTATGTGGCAGCAAGTATGTTATGACTTGTTGAGTCATCCAGAGGAAAGAATGCTTGCATGTTTTCAAGTGTTGTTGGTGATGTTGTTGCATAAGGAGGGAATCAACAGAGAGCTGAAGTGTTGGTTATAAGTTTGATAAAAGAAGCATGAAAGCTTCTACTGCTATCAGACTTTCAGGAAGTATAAAATTTATTAATGGCAGTCATGCAGGTATGAGTTTTTATTACTCTTTTTGCATAATTGTTGAAAGGAAATTTAGGTAAGAATTTCCTCAGCCAAAGTTATTTTATAAAATCACGTGATTATATTATTGAATGCATACCACTGGATGTGGTAAAGGTTGGAGGCCTGTATTAATTCAAATCTTTTTTTAGCATCTAAATGCACACACTAACATATGAGAATGTCATGTTAATTTTGTTATGGGGTAATAACCAAAGAATTAACGATAAGAACTGGTTATAGGAATGAATGCCAGTAATCTAGTCATGTATGAGACTAGAACCTGGTTGGATATGGCAAGGTATGGATATGGAAAGATTATGAGCCACACAGGTACTAAAAGCTTCCTACCTTTAAATAAAACTTGGACTGCAACATTTTTGCTAACACTAATGAACACCACATAATTATATTCTTGGTGTAGTGTTCGGGTCGAAAAGGAAGGCATCAAATTAATTGGGAAGACAATAGGAAGTGTGTGGAGAATGTGTCAACACATTGACCAGAATTCCAACTTATGGATGGTGAGATACATGACTGAGATGAAGAGCATTATGTCATTCAATGCAAGGTGCACTGATTAATTATGCATTGAGAATTTCAGTCATGCATAATAAGTGACAAAATTGTATACTAAATGCAATGATTGAATGTGTTTTATAAGTACACGCATATATATTATTGCATGGAAATAATTGTTACTAACAACTGAAATGTTGTGAACTCATGAAGCTGAGGACATTTCAGGAGTTGTTAGACATTGCAACAGGAAAGTTGCAAGTCAAGTAGTCACATGAGCATTGACTACAGGAAATTTTCTTGTTCAGAAAAAGAAATAATGAACTTACAGATATTACTGTGAACATGCATATGCATAGAATTACGAGTCATTCTGTTTTATTAAATTGTTTGGTAATTATGATTGAATTGCTAGAAGCAGACAATTCTAAATTCACTGCATATGGTTCTGTACATATTGCAATTGAATTATGATGTACATGAAATACTAACAATTGTTGGGAGTATGCAAGATGAAGCCTTGCAGGAAAATGGTATACAGTTTGGTGCTTGTGGAAAACCACAAGGAAGGTTGCTATCTTAATATGGCAAAAACCAAGAAGAATTATGAAATGGAATTTCATGTTTTGGGGAAAAAGTTGAATTTCTTTTTGAACTAAGTTGGAGTTCCTAAATGAATTCTTTTATG